>JARUHE010341092.1:0-10466 GCA_031471125.1 Archaeomysis grebnitzkii | reverse complement strand
TTTCTTCAAATGTAAAACATTTCTTAAATATTCGAATTGAATGACATATTTTGGTGTGTTATTCTTTGTTTTTATTTTCTTTGCAAGTATCAATCAATTTTCTTATTTAAGACCAGTATTAAGGAAAATTTACATTTGTTTTAATTAATTAAAATTTCAATGAATGCTTATATAATTATACTGGTTCGAAACTAGTGTAAATCCTCTTTTTTTTAGTTCATTTATTTTTGTACTTTGATTCAATTAGATTGAATTTTATTAATAAAAAAAGTGAAAAGTTTCGACAAAGTCAAGACTGTTGATATAGATGTAATGGTTTGGCGAGAGTCTTTGTTTATAAATGAAGTGAAACACATGAAACAAATAATTGGATATATTAAAGTGGCCTTTATATATATTGCTAAGTATTGCTTTTGTTAATCAAGTATAATTAACATTTAAGTTGTACTCGAGTGGAGTTTCTATTCAGTTAACGAACGATTTCTAATTAACATAACCAATCATACGAACATACTTAAGCTTACGAAAAAAAATGGTTCGAGTATTTGATTTCTTTTTCATCTTTATGTATTATCTTTATTCGCTGACATGTTTACGTGGAGATAATTTTATTTTGTTTTCTACACTTTTTATGTTCATTGTATGCCGTGAAATGGTTTAGTGGTTCATGTATTCCCTTTTAGCGCTCACTATCATACCAACCATCATTTCTTTGCTTCGATTAATAATTGCATCTTACGTTGTTGTAACGCTGGTTGTTTTAACTTAGAATCTTTCAATAACCCTAAGAGAAAACAAATAAAAACAATTGTTTGAACTTTACAAATAAATTTCGATGTAATAAATTAGACAAAGTAATTTCATCTGCGACTTCGATGCATTTATTTAATGAAGCCAAACAACCCAATGACTTCCCTCGGACAGGTTAAAAATACAAATTGCTTTTGCAACTTTAGAAGCGTCTCCCGAGTCCCTGATTTGTTTGGTTTCATTTAACATTTTATTTTTGTTTCCTCCTTTTTTCTTCATTGTAAATTCAATGGTCGAATGTTGGAGTCCTTTATCACCCAAATGTTTGAAGCACGCCATTAAATTGATTTAACTAATCCGAACGAAGAACTCATTGTTCTTGTAGATAATAGTTTTAATTGATTAGTTTAATGTCTGATAAAAACATTTTTATAAAATAAACAAAAGCAGAATCATAGTTATAAAAAAATGCCTATCCATCTAAATCAACATGTGATTGATTTAATACAACCGCTGAAGTCAAAGTCCCGATCAGTTTCGTGAGAATGTTCTCAAATGTTCAAAAAGAACAAAACATGAAAGTGGTCAACGCTTTCTGGCGAAAGAAAGTGAATTTTGAATTCAGGAAAGTTGTGCTGAAAAAAAGTCTCAGAATTGTTTCAGTCGATGGATTGAAAATTTTCAACTAATTTGTCTGGCATTAACGATCGATTAGGTCGAAAGAGCATAGATGCTTCACTCAATGTGATCAGTCTGGATCAGTCTTTTGAAGTATTCCCCGTAGAAGGGAATGTAAAAAATCTTCGTTTATAAGCCTACATAAATCAATAACAAGACACCATTTTGTAATGAAATATGTTCAATATTGTAAACCAAATGTTTATATGCGATTATTATATTAATTTTTATACAATAAATAACTTTTAAAATATAAATGTCAAATAATTTAATAAAGAGAAAAATTGTCCCAAAAAAAATACATTGAAATCACATACATAAATATTGCAAGTCTAATTATATTAAAGTATCTGGAATCTTTTTGACCGAGGTATTTTGCAACTCTTGGTCCATAAATGGTCATTAACAAATTTTGAGAGTTAAGTATCTGTTTCTTTAATCTATGGTTCGATGTTTGGTATACCAACCCCTTTGAGTCTTTTTTTATATATACTGCCTGGTCACTACATGTATGTTGTTTTAGTGAATGTTTTAAATTGTATTGATAACAAAAAGAACATCAAGACATCTGCCTACTAATCAAAATCTGCAATGATCAAAAGAGTGTTCCGCTTAAGTACGAGAATGTATTAGTCAAATAACTTACAAATTCAATTCCAATTTGTAAATTTGGTAATTTTGAAGTTTAAAATCTAATTAGAAGATATGGAAGTCGACTTTAAATTAAATTTATTAATTTCCTTAGTGTAAAGTTCGTTAATTTGCTCACTTTACGCTATGGCGAAAACACTTTAAGATATTGATATTATGATAGCAAATAATAATAAGAATGTATAGAATTAATCGTGAATAATGAAACGTATATTTATAATACTAACAAGAAAACAATATTATAACAATACCATTGAAATGATTCGTAGTATTTTATAAGGTTATTCGTGAGAAAACATTTCTTTTGGCACATTCAAAGTGTTGGAAAGAAATAATTCTTCAACTTTATTGGCTTTGTTATCCAAAATGTTCTATAGGTGGGGAATTTGTGGATTTAAGATTCTTTTTTGCCTCTTTATGTTCAATATTTTATTTTGTTGTTTTAATTTAATATATAAAAATAACATTTGTAGTTTTAATGAAATCTGTAACCAAAACTTTTGTAGTATTAATTAAATATATAACACAAATGTATAGTTTAAATGAAACCTATCGTAATCAAATTTATATCTTTTAGTTTTTTCAAATTTTAAATTACCACCCTTTACACAACAATGTCAAATACTGCTAGCAACAATTTATTTTTTAAGTTTATTGTTTGACTTTTTCATTTCAAATCATTGACATTTTAATACAAACAAAAGCAACAGGTTAGCAAATTTAAATTTTATTTTGTTTATGTTTTGTTTCTCTTGTGACATGTTCTATATTTTTCAAATATAGTAAAATGTCGAATTGTAATATATTTGTTCATTTTTTTTGGTGAAACTGGTTGAGAATTAACAGTTTTATTTTTATCCAAGTAATCACTCCTGTAAAATTGATAATAAGAAAGTTGCCTTTTCAAATTTATCAAATTCATAGAATTAAAAAAATACATTTTAGAAATATAAAAACTGTAAATGAAAAATGATTAGAATTAAAAGCCTTGCATTTTGTTTTAAACAAACACTGCTATGAAGTCAATAGCAAAACGACGACAACGACAGACATCCGAACTATATCTAGAGCATTCGCTATACAGTACATCGTTCATACACTCCGTAAAAATGACAGTTTCTCAAAATCTGTGAGGAAAGAAACAAAAAGATCAATTTATGCTTTAATGAAAAACTTATTTCAAATTCTCAGGTTAATTAATATTTAAATGCTTAATGAAGTTTTGTTTTAAGCCAATTTCCCAAAATAATATCACACAGAATGTCTTCCTGAGGAAATGATGGTCTGCGCCCTGAAGTGAAATCCTGAAATTTGACTTTAATGAATAGTATGAGACCTTCGTAATTTGTTTCTGGATAATTCAAAACTTGATGTAATTAACTTGATCTGTTTTAATTAAAAAACTCATCATTCAATATTGTAACAAATATTGAAAAAAATATTTCTTGTTTCTTCTGCAAGACCTGGCGTTGCAATTCATAAATATTTGTAATTAAATTGTTTTGATGTTTTGTTTTTATTAATTTCAGAATGATTCAAACTATTTTAATTAAATATTTTTCCTCAATTATTCTGTGTTGTTGACAGCTCAATTTTTAATTCATTATCATATATATTGTTGTGTATATTTGAGCTATTATATTGTTTCTCTTATGAATTGCAGATTGGAGATGTACTATTGTGATAAATGTTCACAATAATTTACATGTGCTACGATTGAATTACTTTCAGATCGTATTAAATCGCAAATTAAACAAAATTATGTCGACATCTGTACTTGATAGTTTTCAGCAAGTCTGATGTTGACAACATTTTCCTTTCTTGTAAATCTTTTTGTTCACGAGAATAATCTTGAAAATTTAGTTACCACACAAGTCTACACACAAGTAGTATTCCCGATGTCGTCGTTGCCTAACGTTAGACAATGACTTATAAGGTAAGTTGCCGAAGTTCGTCCACCTATAATTTAAAGCTCATCTATAATAAAATACATTAGGTTTTATTTGTTTATATTGCCGTTAGTTTACAAAAATCGTGCATAGCTTCTAACAATATGTATACTGTTTACAAACTTTAACAAATTTTGAAAGGAGCTATTATAATTTGTGAAGATAGACGGACGCGTTTCGCTTCAACTTTCGCGTGGTGGATGCATTTTGGCAACTTACCTTACATCTGTAATTTTGAAATGTCATTTTGTGATAATCCAAAGTGTTCATTATACTACAATGCTAGTTTAACGGCGATATTTTCATCGCACATTTTGCTAAATCATTTTTTTTATTTTTTTTATTTTAACTTTAGTCTATAACTTCTAGAAAGCTCTTGCCAACACAATGATATAAGAATGGATCATAATAAAAAAATATGTTTCTTACTTTTCTTGTTTTTATAAAAATAAATTACAAAACAAAAAAGACTTTTCTGGTATAAAAAGTCGATTTAAAAAAACTCTTAAACTTTGAGAAATATTATTCAAAATGAGTAAATGCAAAACGGGAGAAAATATTCTTTTTTTTAACATTTCGTTCAAATTTGAAACAGGTTTGATCCTTTCCAAATTGTTTCTATCGAATAAACAGTTGAAAATGTTTCCTCCAAGCCGAGTGTTTTCTCAATAAATTTCACAACCTAATTTCATATTCTATTCCATTTACAATTCAATATAAAATAAGTTGCATTTGTCTCTTATATTTGCTTTCCTAATTTCATTGTAGTCACAACTCAATTTGGTTCTACAGGTTTACTTAAATTTATTCTTCCGTCTTTTCACAATGTTTGAATGTTCAATGAACGGTCAATAGTGGCCTAATACCATTGAACGTTCCATCCTCGTTCGTACACACTCACTTGCAGTGCAGGTGCTTGGGAACGCATCCATGGCACTTGTTTTGTCCTTAGTTTTTTGGGGAGAGAGAGAGACAAAGAGACAGCGAGAAAAACACTGTTCGGATATAAATACATAATGTGGACACTTTCCTTAGAGTGCAAGAAAATGGTGGTTAATAAAAAAGTTAATTGTTGTGAAAAAACCTGTTGTTAGTAATTTGTGTTAAATTTCTAATTGTTATACATTAAAAACTTTTAACCTGTTTAATATTTTCACGCATTAGAATAACTTAGAATATTCAGTTTTGGAAAAGTTACGAAATTCAAGGTAATTTAATGTAGTTTGTTCATTAAATTATAACTTTTCCAATAAATAATTATTTCTACAAAGGTTTTGTTTGGGTTTGGAAAATTCTTTACACAAAGTCAAATATCCAATAATTGCAATGTATTACATATTACAAGGGCTTTTAGTTTAAAAGTATCGATTGCAATTATTTTATATTTGTTTAAAGTGGCAACATGGATGATGGAATAGTTGAATATACCTGAAAACCAATGGAAACAAAATACTTGCCTCGCCTTTCTCATAATTTTTTTGAAATATCTATCAATCGTATATGTTTTTTCTGTTTAATATAATCTTAATCACCTTGATGAAAATGACAATCGTGGAAAGCCGAATTGACTGCCACTAAAACGGGATCGAATGGCATTTAATCCGTTGACTGAAACCACAAGTGAATCAATGCATTTATATATCCAACATGGCTGACTGATCAGGATAATCCAGCTGACTGGATTGAATCTGAAATGTTGAAAAGTGGAATGTGAATATTTACAAATAGAAATGTATTTGAATGGAGGATAAAAAGTTCTTCTGATTCAACGAGCGCGTCTTCCAGCTGACTTCGTCGCAACTTCACTTTCTTGTAATAAATAATCGAATAGAAGTGATCGCAAATTGTTGCCAAATATTTAATCTATTGATTTATTAGTTTTGTTTAAAAGTTATCAAAATTATTTATAATTGTAAATCGTACTTTTGCTTTCATGACAATTATTATAATGATTTGCTACTATTATAGATAATAGTATTAGCACTACCAAAGTATCAATAGAAATGTTAGTCTAATATTTAAACAGTATATCTTGAGTCTTGACACTAGTTCTAATAGTAACGTACCGTATATTATGTATGTAGATTTGTATTTTTGTGCATGTGTAATAAATTACTTTTGCCATCTAATTAATCACAATAAGTTTTAATGTAAATTAGATTTTTTTATTTGGCTTCCTTTTATTTTAGTTTTCTCTTTTCTTCACTTTCCCATTGCATCCAATTTTTCTTTCCCATTGCATCCAATTTTTCTTTCCCATGTCATCCTTTTTCCTTGTCATCTTATTCTTCTCTTTTTCTTTATCTCTTCATGCATGTTATCTCTTTCCTATTAAATCTTCCTTCTCTGTAATAGTTTTTGCTCTGCATTTAATGATTCATTGAGTATCTGTGAAAATCAGCGTAAAAATGTCCTCGTCTGTTATGTAGAGTGGAAGACAATGCAATTTGTGAACTATTCTCAACATTGACTTGTGTTACAATTGATTCAACTATTTGGTATATTTTGAAATCTTGTTTCATTTAACAATCAAATTTATTTGTATTCCTTCAACTTCAAGGTTTTTTTGTTTGTTTGTATCTTTGATAGTTTTGCAAGTGTTTCTCATGGAAGATGTATGCATTGCTTGTATTTCCCTTTAACATACATGAATAAATAAAGAAGTTATATATACAATATAATTATGCTTAAAATACAGCTAAATTCTTTAGAGTATCATTCCATTTTTTGCTATCAGTTTGGCAGATTGGTCCGAATTTTTTTTATTTCATAAAAAATAAAAATATTGTAGGTAACCAATGGTCAAACAGACACGTTGAAGAACACCTCAATCTTTCGTGGAGGCATCTCTAGCGCCAAATCTATTGTCTGAAACTTCAAGCATGTAAAGAAATATGTTCCCAAGTGTTGAATGAAATGGTGCGAACTTTTTTCATCCAATTCAAAGTTATTTCAGTTTTGAATATGTCATTAGTATATTTTTGTTGAATCTTGTGGCAATTGCTCAAGACTATCAATATATGAGTCATCTGAATATATCTTCTGTTTATGTCTGTGGGTTATATATAAAATAATGTCTGTTCTACAGAATAATTACGTTTTGTAACATCGCCTATTTGTTATGTATATACGTAATATTGATGAATGAAAGATTTCGTGTGAAATAATTTGTTATAACAGATGTTTCATTTTAAATGGAAGTTAGGTTGTTACGAAATGTGTTACCACCATCATTGTTATTTTTGTTGTTATTGTTATTACTATCGTTGCATTGTTATTATTTTTATTGGTGTTCCTGTACTATAATGTTGCTTTTTATTATTTTTGCTGGACTTGTTATTGTAATTGTTATTTTTAGTTTACCTATCGAGGCATTATGTTATCAATGCTTTAACTATTAATGTATTACTATAAGTAATATATTTTTCAATTGTGTATATATAAGTTGCAATCAACAACATACATATACAAAATAATCAACTTTCACGTTCATATTGTGTTTTATAACATTTGTTTTTTTTCAAGTTATTAATGAATTCTATAATTAAAATTTACTATTCAAGTAATAATACATTTTCATTTAATTGCATGTCTTTCAGAATGAATAATTTTTTTTAAAATTTTGTCTAAACATAGGAATTGCAAAATGTATTTCAAAGTGGTATGAATGATTTTATTAAAAGTAAAGCAATTATGTTTTTGCTCTTAATTTCTAGAGAGTAATTAAGTCATTTTTATCCATGCATTTCGGTTTTTATTTTACTTTATGGGAGAAAAATAACTTTGTTACGGTTATTACTTTAATTTAAGCGAGGATATGCAAATGAGAACGGTTAATGATTGGTTTTTTGCTTGAACTTCTCTGGAGTGGAGATCGGATAGTGAGCTTCATAGATTTAATGTGTTTTGGTTTGAAGTTTGTTTTCAACGTTTATATGGTGCAACATTTGTATCCATTTCATATTTTATTTTATGAATTATCATGTGCTATCATGTTAGCTTAATTATCGAACATTGTATTACCCTGAAAAAAACAGGTAAAAAATTAGAGAAAATTTTTTTTCAAAGCTGCTTTTTAACAATTGAACCTGAAAAAGTTATTCGAGAAGGCATTTGTTGTTGTTTCCATTTTCTATTTGAAAAATTGTATCAAATTGTCAACGATTATCAAGATTAGTTAATTGCCGTTTAGACATTATTATCGAAATGTAATTATTACTTTTATAAAAGTACAAATTAATCTTGAATGTAATTATGATTGGTAATTATATATAACATATGTAATATAGTTTAATATAATGTAATTATAACTGTTGTTAATAAATATTTTACTGACCACATCATTTTGAATACTTTCTATGTTGTAAAAAGTCCTCAATTATATCACGTTTATTTATTTCATATAATTGAGAATATTATTATGATTGATGTTTGGATTATGTGTTAACATTTAATAAATGAGTTTTATTAATTGTAAAATTGTATTTGTTTGAACTTGCTTGCATACATATAAAGACAGAGACATTATTTAGTTTATTAATAATTGAATTTATATAAATTCAAATATATGGATAAGTATAATGTTGATAATTAAACCACACAAACTACTGCTTCATATGGGCTTGCAAATTTTCCCAACACCTTCACATCGAAGTGCGATTTCAAATTTTAAATTCATGACAATGAGAATTTTTTAATTTGTTGTTTTTGTTTAATAAATTAGCTTGGTTTTAAAACTCCAATGGAACATATTTATTGGTTTAGTGTTCGATTAGTTGTTTATTAAAACATAAACATGAAGATAATTCCATAAGTTTGTATCAGTGGCTAAGAAAATAGCGCCATTATGCACTTCCTTAAGTAGTCGCTACCACTGATCTGTATTGAATGGATTGGCAACGCCAACAGAACTTACTTTCAAAACTTAGATAATTTTACTAAAACTTGTCAGTAATCAATTTCATACGGCATACTAACCTTGTTTGCGCATTTTAAACATCTAATACTAGTGTGGGAAATATTTCACGAAACTAGAATTTAATTGAATTTATATTTTGGAGGGTGGTTGCATTTTAGTCTTGCTAAGCTTTGTTTGAAAAACCAGCTTTAATAACTGACCTCTCATTGGGGTCGTTAATGGAACAGTGGATAATGTGAGGACTCTCAACTAAACTTTGCCGTTTTTCCCAAATAATAATAAAATAACCGTTTTACAGAAAATTTTAGTGACACTGGGTCACTAAAGAGTTTTAAAAATAAGTATTTATTTATTGAAACATACATTTTATAAGAAAGTTGGGATTCATGGTTAACCGAGATTTTTATTGGAAGGTTTAGAGCAAAGTTTATTTAAAACAAGGAAAACACTGTAGGTTCTAAGGTAGAATGCTTTGAAGACTGTTTTGCCAAAAAGGTTTATTTCTTTAAATAATAAACATTTTAGTAATCTTAACTTTATGGTTAATCAGGGTTTTTGTCGAGCGTGCGTAGCAAAGCTCACATAGGCGTAGCAATTCCGATGTCGTTGTCGGCGTTAGTCAATAACTTGAATGCTTATATAGCATCTATACTATTATTATTTCTTTTCATATAGGCTTGGTTATTGGTTTTAATATATTACTAGGTATTCTTATTTGATTTTATCAATTTTTATCTACATTTTTTCATCAAATTAACTTAGAATTTTTTTTCTTCATATTTTGTTTTGTTTATGCATCAATGGAATGGAAATTAAATACACATAAATAAAGGTGAATTTTTGATAAAATTATGTTTTCTCACTTTATAACGCCATTTTTTATTGACATTTTTAGAGATATTTTTTTTTTAAGGAAACTGAATGAATCATCGCGAGACATTTCGACCGTCGGGTTCGTGGATTACTTGTTATTTGAAGACATAGAAAGCATTATAAAGCTAGTATATAGGTACCCTTGAATTCAACAATTACACAAATTTATAATTTTTTTGAAAATAAAAACACAGTTTTTAATGCATATCATTTACTAGTGTTTGTTTCTAATATCAAGTTGTTTGCTCAGATATTGCTTTTCTGGTATATAATAAGTAGCTAAGGCTTACAAAAATAGTTTGAATTAAATAAACAAGAACTTCATAATGAATTTAGCAACTTAAATTGATCAAATACAATTTGAAAAATTTGTTTTTCTAGACTGTTGTTGTCAAACTAATTGTTTGATGTTAGCTAAATACTAATTGAATCCTTAACAATTAATACAATTAATTATATATATTATAGACCAGTGCAGTAGCTGCATTTGTTTAACTCTCCAATCTAGAACAAAAAAGAAAAACCTATCCAACATTACGAAACTCTTCAAGAAAAGCACAGCTATTATTATATACAACGGCCTTGGCCACGTTGAAACACCGCTTCCCGTATGATCAGCGAAGTTAAGCAACGTTGGGTCTGGTTAG
>JARUHE010341081.1:0-10466 GCA_031471125.1 Archaeomysis grebnitzkii | reverse complement strand
AAGTTATTTATGTTTTTAATTACTCTATGCAGGTAACTAGTTACCTGCATAGAGTAATTAAAAACATAAATAACTTAATTTGTATCACTGGTATAACATAAGATGGAGTAAGCAACTAGACTAATGTATCACCAGTGTTACAAGAAATGGTTAAAGTATATAATTTTTCAAGGTGAAAATAGTCTTGCTGTTAATTAATTTGGAAACATTAAATTTAAACAATTTTTTCATCATAAATACAGAAATTAATCATGTCATTATTTTCATGATGATAGAAACAATATATTTATACACAATATTTTACTAAATTTTCACTTCAATAGATATTAAATGATTTAATTTAAACTTGACTAAGTTGAAGCACAAATAAAAAAATACATTGTCATTAGTGTTATTTCAGAATTGTTTTTAGAGATGTACAAACCCATTGGGCTGCATACAGTGTCTCTAAGTAATATTTATGCAGACTGAAAAGCAAGTTCCGGTCAATGGTATTGTGAGGCAAATAACTCTTACACTTTACAAACTATAATCAAGAACATTGCACGAGGCAATTTATGTTTTTGCTGCTGTTCTACTCGTTGTAAAGACCCGATCATCTGAATCCAAAACTGATAGAATCTACCATATTCTTTTAAGTTTGAAGCATTCTAACCATAACTATCAGCTATTGGAGAACATAAATCAAAGCATAACACATAAACAAATAAAATAGTAATTAAAAATAAATTACTAGCTGTTGCCAAATGTAGAGAAATTTCCAATGAAAACACACCATTGCAAGTTTATACATTTAATGAATTGTTCTTTGGTAAAGCAACTTTAATTCTAAGTAACTCCCAATGTATAATCAATTTTTTTTGAACATTCTAAAAATAATTTGGATAAAAACAAAAACAAACTTTATGTAAGGAAAAATTTTCAAAGTTTTATACATTACCTTCAAACATCTCAAAGGGTCAGAACTTAACATAACAAATGGCAGTCTGATGAACATTGAAGAAATTGGACAAAAAGTCTAGTCTAAGCATAATATATTCCTATAAATAATTTATTAAGCAAGAATCAATTATTCTGTAATTTTGATCGACAATTAATTGCATCTCAGAATTAATCCTCAATTCAAATATTTTTTTTAATTAACTGCTGCATTAAACAGAAATGTGAAGAATAATTCAGATGAATGGAATTTACAAACATGTGGGAATTCAATTTCAGAATGTTCAAGCAAATGTATAAACCAACCAAAAATTAATAATGGAAAATTTCAATTTTTCCCAGTTTAGGAAATAAAATACTGTTTCCATGTTGAAGGTCTTGCTTGGGTTTCGTCAATGAATACAACAAGCAAACCTATGCCATGCACTACACCCCTGCAGTATTCAGCATGAGAGAGAGAGAGAGACAGACCAATAAATGGGAAAAATAGAATGAATGAAAATAAAAAAGATCCTATTTCTGACACTACACCCTGTGGATATTCAGCATTCTTGGGTTTTGGGAGGTTGGAGTCAAAGTGCTCAGTTCAAGTTAGTCCATTGAGCCATATTCCTCGCACCTTATTGAATTAAGACCAGGCAAATGTTTCTTCAAAACTATGTTGGGTCTTTCCATTATCTTACAATCAACCTCAATTGAAATTTTAGATGTATCACAAAATATTTTCAGCATCCATAACATTACAAACAAATCCCATAAAAACTCCCCAAAAAAAAACATGAACAAAACATTGAGACAGATATTTTTCTGTAAATAATGCAAGCCCACATAAGAGACACAGAATACTTATTTTAGCATTTTAATAAGGTATATAAGAGAGAGTATTATACTTACATAAGGCTGCCTCTGCTTTTGAATAAGCAAGTGGATCCATTATAAGTTGACTGTTATCCCCATTATTGGCAGACATAGATTGTCCACTCTGAAAAAACATAAATTTAGAACCGTCACTTTTCATTTTGCATTAACTATTGTAGATTTTACATATTTCAAAATTGAAGGGGCCATAAAAAACTGTTACTCTACTATGGCTCAAAAAATAACAATACTCCTTAACTGAAAAATTATTACATATATGAAGCTTCAACATATTCAATCAGTTTGAAAAGGCTTTCTAGCTATCTATTTTTCAAATAAAAACACAATTTAATGAAGTTGACATTCTTTAATATCAAATTTCCCTAAATATTTCGGTGTCGACCGACACCCTCTTCAGTAGAAAACAATTTTCTACTGAAGAGGGTATCGGTTGACACCAAAGTATTTAGAAAGGATTTAATCTTAAAGAATGTCGACCTCATTAAATTGTGTTTTTATTTCAATATTCATTCAGCTTTATAAATAAAACAGAAATTTATGAAGTTTTGACCATTTGTTTAATATTTTAGAATAACCAACATAATAATAATTTAAAACTGGACATTTGCATAATACTTTATTTGTTTATATATATTATCAAACATATAAATAAAATCTATTGAAATTCCTTCATGAAAATGTCCGTGTATTTAATTTGAAATAATTGTAATTTAAAATGAAAAGTAATTTTAAAACTTTGGTACGTGATTAAGAAAAAAAATGAACAGGTAATTATCTCAAAAATGTAATTAATATAAATCTAAAAAATCTTTTTTAGAACAAAAATTTCAACTTCTCACGTTTCAATTCTTCAACTCTCTCTAATTCAGTGAAACTCCTGAGGAATGAAATATTTTATTCTTTTCTTTAGAGGATTTTAAGTGATCCAGAATGTAAATTTTGTGAAAACACTAAATAGAGCACTTGTAATCGCCTACGATTTATTTTGTATTATTATTGCGGTTTAATATAACTTAATAAATAAAGAAAAAGTATATAGCAATTATGGCAACAATTTATTTACCATTAATTTCATAACTATTCAACTTTAAATTTTTAAATATTTAATTTTCTATTAACAGTATTACTACATTCAATTCATTCTTTCAGAAAATAATATTTGGACAGGGTTTTAAAGAATAATTGAAAGTTAACTTTTATTGGAGTTTGTTTTATTTATGGTGTTTTAATAAATACTTGCTGAAAAAATATTTACATTGTAATTGTAAATACCACAAATTTTTTACAACTTGCTTTACCAGATTTTTTTGCAATTGATTTATATTAAGTATTTACTTGCAATTATTTTATTAACCAAATTTATACTCAGCACACATAATAAAAATGTTATGGTTATCCATAAATGACACTTGTTTTCTATGATTCAAATCATAGAAAACTGTCCAGGTATTCTGTTTTCTTGAGATGTGAAAGCTCTACAAGTTTTGAAGCAGCCAGTACTTCATAGCTCAGGAGTTATACTTTACTGTTATGTTGATGATTGAACTAGTTTTTCATTTTAAATATTTCAGTAGTTCATATGTTTAATAAAGTCAAGTTTCATGTCATAATAATAGCTATAATTATAATATTAATAACTATTATAATGATAATAATTATAACTATTATAATGATAATTATAACTATTATAATGATAACTATTATTATAAATGTGATTATTATTTAAATGTTATAAACTTGCAACAGTTTAAGGAGCAAGACAAAAAAAAGAAATTATCTGTTTCTTCAAACATCTTTCAACAAATTTTAAATCATCTTTTAATGTAAGTTTGAATGATTTACAAAATTTTTGTAAGCAATCAAATTTTGCAAACTCAATCAGAAAATGAAACTGAGAACAAAACAAAAAATGTTTTATTGGACCAAAGAAAAAAATTCAATACAAAAACTTGCTACCAAGAAAGGACACGAGAATTTTGTTGCCAAATTTAAAAAAAAGAGTAAATATAATTATTAACAGTATTATAAGCATAGTAGGTTATCATTATTTAAATATAGGATTTTCATGGCATAAAGCAAATTATTACTATTTCCCTCCTTCGTTAAGGTAATAATATAACCAATTGCGCTATTAGGTAACCACAGCAATTCTAGTTAGCTGGATATAAGCAAGAAATAGTCAACAACTGTAAACTATAAAACTAGTTTAAATTATTGGAAATCACAACACTCCACTGTTGCAATTCATCAAAATAGTTTAACAATTAAAATTTAGTCTTAAAACTAGTGTTAGTAATTAGTGAGTAAGGTTATAAAGTTGGAAATGTAATGTAAAGTTAGTTACAAAGAATTGAGAAGATTATTTTCAAACAATCACTTTTCATACTTTAATCAAAATTCATTTAGTTTGCTCTTATAACTACATGAATAACAAGACCTTATCAATCCAGGCGATTGCTTTAAATAATGTTGGGGTCTTTAACACTTTAGTCTTTTTTTAACATCGGTGATACGCAAGTCTAATGGCTCATTCCATCTTATCTAACACCAGTGATACAAATCAATTTAGTTCAAGTTTTTAATAAACTTATACATGCAAATCATTGCATGTATAAATCTATAAAAAACAAACCAACTTGATTTGTATTACTGATGTTACATAACATGGAGTAAGCCATTAAACTTATGTATCACCGGCATTTCAAGAAACAGTTAAAGTAGTTCCTACAGAGATAATTCCAGCAATAGCTGTGCTAATAAAATTCTAAAATAAATGTGTTAGTTGTGAAAGAAAGTTTTTTTGGCTTTGTTGTTGCTAGACCTGAATCTGGATTTATTTTCTCTTCAGCAATTTAGAATCAATGTATCGGAATAAAATTTGAGTTCACCATAACATGAACAACATTATTTGTTAATAATTATGCAGCCATAAATCACAAATAATTTTTTCAGATAATCAAATATGTGATAACATATAGGGTACTGCCCCAAAGTTCGAACAATTTATAGGCATCTTAAAATATAACACTCAGTAGATCCTGTAGACTTCATAAAAGAATATACATAGTTTCAGGCTGAAACTGACTATGTGTATTCCTTTATGAAGTCTACAGGTCCTGCCGAATGTTTTATTTTGAAATAATAATACGCTGTTTGAACTTTGGGACAGTACCCTACTTTGTAGGAGTTTGAGAAATTTTTTCGCATATATGCCCGCAAAATTATGAACTCTTCGACTTGATAAATGACGCTCATGAATCACTTACATCAATCTTCTCTCGTCTAACTCTGATCCTTGGGCCGGGCGAATTTTCGTCCATGTCCTCCATAGAAACTTCGAGAATCTACAACACATCAGTTCAAGTAATAGAGTCGTGCCATAGTACTCGAGTGTGATGAGGCAAATTGATCCACTCCATTCAAAGTATTTTTCACAAGACAAATTTCTCGTTAAATCATTTTTTGGGGACACACCACTGATAAGATTCAGTGGATCCATTCATATCATGACTCGAGTATTAAGGCTCTTAATGTAATAGTTTAAGTTCAGTATTTCCATTTAATCGAATAGTAAAAGGGACGGATGGATAGCAAAGCATTCAAACTAATGACAGGACATCAAAATCAACAGAAAGGGATCTAAGCTACTACTATTAATACATTTAGGGACGTTTACCTTAATTATATAATCAAGCAAGTCTACTTAACCCATTATCTGCTGAGGTTAAAGTAACTTAACCCTTCAATGTCAAAATTGTTACCAGCAAATAATTTTCCCTAAATTATTAACAAATAATCTGAAGATTTTTATATAAATTTGTGATATCATAAATTGAGAGTTAAGAAAATTTATGACATATGCTATGTAATTAGATATCAGTAACTTTTAATAAGAGTTATTTATTTCAAAGGTGACATCATTATTCACTTTGGCCTTTAAAGAGTTGGCATTGAACCTTTGCTAATATGGTACAGCATTAAATGGGTTGAGGATATTTTAATATACGACTCACTACTTAATATGGATAATTTTTCTAATAGGCACAATCAAATTTACATTAAAATTATCTACTTTGAAAAAACAAATAGCCGCAATGCTTAGGAATATGAAGACCAAAAAACGCCATTCAACACCCCTTTTTTAAAGGAAATCTACAACATTTAAGTAAATAATTGGTATACAAGTTTTTTAATACATAGTATTTGTATATTGAATTGAAATTGTTTTTTCACTGCAATATGTAACCATGAACAAGACTTGAACTTTGTTCTTTCTTAAATCTCCCAAGATGAACACATGGATTCCCTTGAACAATAGGATGTATGGTCATGGATAGGTGTAGACCACTGCAATGAATGTTTCTTACTTCAATTATCATTCTTATAGCTACACAACCTATTTCCCAAACATTTAAATACTTTTTTTTAGAAGAGATCTTCTGCACAATGTTTATCTATGTGAAAAAAGGAACTCAAATATTTCAAGTTCAATGTAAAAACATGTAAGAATCTTGATGAAAAGAATGTTATTTTTTTAGTAATACCATGGATGAAATTGAATTATACAAATTTTATTAACATTAATTTTAAGTCTATTCTGTTCAGTGTTCATACCAAATATAAATAGAACATGATTTCCACAAAATTTGGGAAGCCAAACTCCCTGACTTTATATATAAATTTTTCTATGAGTATTCAACATTTTATTTTGTAAATAACACATTAACGATGTTTATATTTTTATCTTAATCATTTCTAAATAGTTTGATATTTACCGACATCCTCTTCAGTAGAAAATTTTTGATCGAAAAGTCTTTTTCTGAAAAAGATGTTAAATACTTAGAAAAAGATTGAAATAAAAATATTATCCTTGTCAAAGTGTTATTTACAAAAAAGTTGAGTGCAACAAAACCCTTTTTACCCAATTTTCTCAACATGTTCTTCCTTTTGAATTTATAGTTTGTGGCTTGCATACATAAGCATTTATCCTCACATTGCAGCTGCTTGCTTATAAGAATTGAAATTATTTATCCAACTAGCCACAGACGACTGAAGTGATTTTATTGAATGAAAACTTTTGACATAATTTAAAGGTCTCTAAACTTATTTTTGGTTAGAGCTCAATGTAACTTTTCAGATATTAGCTCCAAGTTTATATATTACTATATTCCCAACATTTTACTTTTAAATTTCACATTTTTAGGTAAAAAAATTAACTAGTAATCCACAAGCCAAACCATTTGCACCCATTCAGTAGCTTTTTAAAGCATCAAATGGTTGATAAATTGTTCATAAATTCTGTAGCATTTTGAAGTTGAATACAAACAGTATAAGGTCAACTCAAATGTAAAGAGTGATTTAATGCTTACTATCAAATACCACAAAATGAAAAAAAAATTCAAACAACCACTCAGTGGGGATACAAAGCATCACTCTAGGAGTTACGTTTCATTGCTGTTGTTAGTGGTTTTTTAAATGTTACATTTTTCATTTTTGAGTAATGATTAATTAACATATTTACTTTCAAATTTTTTTTGAAATGGCTACATGTTGATGGTGTTCATCAACTTGTATTATTTTCAAAAGTAAACTAAACATTATATTATTTTTTACTTTAGAGCAATCATTTTTAGATACATCTCTGCCAAAAAACAGTGTTTGGTTCTGTACCAGTTTTACGTATGTTCATTTTTAGTTTGTATATTGGTTATTAATACAGCGATTTGACCTTTTTCAATTACTTAGTTTCCTAGCATGTGTAAAAACATCTCATGTTTCATTCATAATTCTTCTTTTAATTGAAAAATTTCATCGGGAATTTTTTTTCGAAAACCTTCTGAAAAATGTTTAAGAAATTAAATTGTCTTTGATGCATACAAAACAATATTCCAAATATTCTAGATTACAAAACATCAATAAAACTTTTTCACAATCCTTATCTGCAGGAGACTTGAAGAAAATATATCAGAGCATTGCTTAAGCTGCCATTCTAGTGATTTATCCATTAAAATTACTGTTGGAAGACACTGTTGATGGGAGCTGAAGTAACGCCTTGAAATATATGCGTGATGATATCACCCAACATATACGAGTCGTTGTCAACCGAAAAACTGTGCGAAGAAGACAGTTTCAAATGATACAACCAACCTTATAAATAAAACAGAACAACAAACTTTGCTTTTTTTCTATTTTAATGCTTTACAATGATCAACAAAACAATTCAAACTGCATATTTGGACAACTTTTTAATTATCAAGTATTTATACTTTTTGGGTGATAGTATATTCTCATACACTGAAAACACTTGACTAACTTTAATGTTTAAGATAGTCAACCTTGACATCAAATAGACTAACCTTTATTAACAATGTACACTTTTCTTGTGGTTCAATCAAAGTTGGATCATATTGTACCAATGTGATTATTTTGATTGAAAAGTTGATTTAATCAACAAAAATATGTGCACTGTTAACAAAGGTTAGTTAATTTGATGATGTCAATTTAGACTATCTTATACATTAAAGCTAGTCAAGTGTTTTCAATGCATCAATGAGGATATTCCTACAGATTGATTAAAGTTTTATTAATGTCACCAATAAATTTTCAAAATCATAAACTATACATTCAACCTATCATGCTGAAGAGAATATGCAAATTTGTCCTAAACAACAAAGTCAAATGTTACCACATGTTTAAATAAAAAAAACAGGATTGTATATAGAATTTTACATAGAAAAAATATAGAATTTTATATAGAAACATATAGAATTTTATATAGAAACATATAGAATTTTATATGGAATATATAGAATTATATATAGAAAGAAAAAAAGACTTGTTATAGAAAAAATAGAAGAATGACATGGCACTACATTTAGGGAGAACAAACGCTTACCTTAAACAAAAGCACTCACCTGTGTTGGGTCTACAATACTACCAACTTCATTATGCGGACCTTCGCCTTTACGGACATTCAACTTGGACTGTAAGGACGGTTGGTCCTTCTTCATGGCAGTGTCCGTCTTGACGTCAGAGTCATATTTAGATTTGTGGTACTTGTTTGATAGGACTTGCCTGTCAATACTGTCTTCCAAGTTACTTGATGATGTGGGTAAATTTGGGTTATATCTACCATCATAACTATAATAATTTTCATTCTGAAAAGGTTTTACTTGAATTAGGCAACACAATTTTTATTAAAAGAATGTATGAATTAATATATAAATAAACGAGAATATGCTCGGCACTGCACCCTCTATGTTGTTTGATGGCAAAAAAACAACATTTTACAATGCATACATTTCTAATTAAAATTAAATTTTTAATGAAAATAAAAAGCTGGTTTGTAAAACTAAATAACACCTAACTATAAAGGGACTTTCTCGTTTATAATAATATTGGACTACTATTCAAATTTATAATGTTTGAGCCAGGCCAATACTTTAGGGGTGCCATATAGTAATTCCTATGGAGCATGTGGCAAACATAGCTCTAAGGCATTACCATGATTAAAGCAGCTCTACAGGGGTGTTGGCATGTCTCTACCAGGGCATTGCTTCAGGGCTATTACAGCAGCTGCTGTATTAGTTTTTTCATTAGAATAACTATTGAATAACACAATTAAAGCAGCTGAAGTCATGCCCTGGCCTCTGCTTGAGGAGGAGCCTTTCCTAACATATATATGTAAATATATAAACATACACAATGTGCCAAATGGGTTTTTTTGAATGGACTGAATCCAATAAATTTTTACAAATTGTGCCATTTACCCAGGGTGTCACCCACCAGGTCTGTCCAGAGGGCCTCCGGGGCCATGTTTGTCTGCACATGGGGGCATATGAAGAGATGTCAAGTTGTGTGCATGTTGCTGGTATAGCGGGCAGTTTAGTGTGGTATGGGTGTCAGGACTATTTTGGGATGGTATTCTTGTAGTCTGAGGGATTTGTTTGTTCTTAGCTGTGCCAGTGTTGTGCATATTGTGTGGAAAGGTTTGTTTGCTATTGTTCATGTCAGGTGCTTGTCTGTCTAAGAGTTTGTTTGGTTGTGTGCTGTTTGTGTGTGTATGTGTTTTTTTATTGTTTGGTAGGTGGTGTAGTTCTGTCAAAGATGGTTTGTTTCATCAGTGTGTCAAAAGACTGCCAAAAATAGGTAAATTCCAACAATTTCCATTTCCTCATGGAATTCCAATTTTCCAAAATCCACATTAAATAAAGGTAACTTTTGAAAGTATTCAGACTATTAATCTGGGAAAGATTACACTAAAAAATAATAAATACAACATACCTAAGTCGCTCAGCACAGCAGCACTTCAAAACAGAACCAAACACAAAGGCTTTACAAGCCCCACTAGTTAAAAATATAAAAAATTTATAAATTTTTGGAAATTACCCCCAATTTTTTCCCTACATAAGCAAAAAGCGTTATATATTACTCTACATTCGATTTGTGGCGTCAAACTCCGGGCTAAATATCTTGGAATCTAGGTAGAGGTTTGGTAAACTTTAATAAAATTGTGTTTCTTTGTGTCCTTTTTCTAATTTGATAATTCCAATCGCTAGAGGAGAGTCTGAGCTCTATTGTTAGATAAAATTTAACATAAAATAAAAACTCTAAATACACTAACTCCGGGCTCAAATGTCTTCAACTTT
>JARUHE010341070.1:0-10467 GCA_031471125.1 Archaeomysis grebnitzkii | reverse complement strand
TTATCACTTTTATCTACATTTTTTCATCAAATTAACTTAGAAAATATTTTTAAGAAAATTTTTTTTTCATATTTTGTTTTTATTTATGCATCAATGGATTGGAAATGAAGTACACATGGAAAGTATCTAAAGTGAATTTTTGATAAAATGTTTTCTCACTTTGTAACACTATTTTTGATTTGATATTTTCAGAATTTTTTTTTTAAAGTTACTGAATGAATTTAAAACCGTCCGGTTCGTGGATTACTAGTATTTTAGAGCAAATATCTTGCAATGATCATTTAACATATATGACCGGTAGGAATAATGATTTTTAAATATTTTTTTATAACACTTATGTTATTTAAAATTGTTGTGTTATGATGTTTATCAACTACTTTTTGTCGAGCGTGCATAGCGTAGCTCTACATAGGCGTAGCGTTTCCGATGTCGTCCTCGTTGTCGTCAGACAATGACTTGAATGCTTATATATCATCTGTACTATTATTTCTTTTCATATAGGCTTGGTTATTGGTTTTAATATATTACTAGGTAGTTTTATTTGATTTTTCACTTTTTATCTACATTTCTTCATCAAAATAATTTAGAAAATATTTTTAACAAACTTTTTTTTTCATATTTTGTTTTTATTTATGCATCAATGGATTTGTAATGAAGTACACATGAAAAGTATCTAAGGTGATTTTTATTCTAAAATGATGTTTTCCCACTTTGTAACACCATTTTTGATTTGATATTTCTGGACTTTGAAAAAATTTTAAAAATGTTTTTTTTTCATATTTTGTTTTTATTTATGTATCAATGGATAGGTAAAAGTTATCTGGAGTAAGCCATTAGTCTTTTGTACCACCTATTCTAAAAGAAACAGTTAAAGTGTTAAGCTTGTCATTTGATAATACTAAAATTAATACATTTCAAATAACTATGAAATGTAGTTCCATGTCTTTGCCACAAAATTATGAACTAAAATGCACGTTAAAGTGAAATGTCATTGCTTGTTGTGAATAACGTATGAAATCGCTCAAAACTTAAAATATTAAATCTTCGCATTGCTTATTTCATGAATAAATTAACTTTAACCCTTTAGTGCTGGTCCGATTGAACCAAATATTTGTTCATTCTAGGAAGGCCTTGAAGGGTTTTCCCTGGAACAACGTTTTAACCAATTAAACGACATTAACATAAGCTTTCTAAAGATAATTAGTCTTAAGCTTTTGCCACCTAAACAAATATTGCTGAAAGTACCAAACTACATTAAAGTTAATATTAAGAATGACTCTTATTGGATGTTGTTTTAGACGTAGTCTTAAGTGTTCACAAAGATTTTTAACATATCCGCAAATGGGTAATTGTATTATTTTGTTCCAAGTTGTTGGAGTTTGCTTTTGTGTAACTAAAGTGTCTGTATTTATATTTTAAATTTGAATTTTCCCATTTGCATATTCTCTAATAATTTTGTCAGCCATGCAGGATGTGGCCCACATCCAATACAATTTTTGTTTCTCCTTGAGCATTTTAAACAAAGTCGCAAGTTCATGGTTTGCTTTTATCTTCTAAATTGTATAGTTTTTTATTAATTTAAAACTGTTTGTTGATTAGTTAAGTTACTGTTTACTATTGTAGCTAAGATTTGTACTCTCAACGAGACTAAAAATTACCTTTTCAATGTCAATCTAATTTTCAGATTTTAGGACACCAGTGTAGTACCCGGTATTGTCCCGTTTCTTGTGTATTAGTTTGTTCATTCATTTGTTTGTGAAGTTAAGCCCCGGTGAGTGGTAACCACATATAGTTGACTTTTAAGCTCTTATTAAACGCTTTCACTCGCCTTGCAGGACCAATGAGCCACTGCAATTTGGAGGAAGGTTTTTTCCGGTGCGAGAATTTTCCAAACTGCCTGGGTAAAGAAAGAGTTTGCAACGGAGTGGCTGATTGTGAGGACCTATCTGATGAGCAACCAGCATGCAGTGAGTATTTTTACTCCAAATATGTTATTCCATTCTAAATCGTATACCTGATATCCAATGGTAGATCATAGTATTTAATAGTATGTTATATTGTGTGTTGAATATCTAATGGTAGATCATAGTATTTAATAGTATGCCATATTGTGTATTGAATGTCTAATGGTAGCTAGTGAATACCGTGCTTAAACTATTGTAGTGGAAGATGCAATTTTAATAGGCCAATTTTATGTGGCCATTTACTTGTTCAAATCAGTGTTCTTTACTCAACGATGATTACCAAAATCTGGTTCCCTTTATGAGAAGCATTGGGATTCACAAGCTACTTGATCTTGCGCTGAGAAGTAAGCTTCACCTGTTCAATTTTTTAGCTCCGCCTCAGAACGTGCTATAATAGTTTTCAATTAATCCAAAGTTGTAAAATAAAATGCAAAAATGTTTACATTTAGTGTGCAACTGCATGTCCTTGTTGACTATTAACAAAATTACACTTTCAGTCATAGTGACCTCTTTTTTTCCAAACATGTTAATATTCCTGTGCAATTTTCAATTATTTTCCACTTTAACAATTTTCACAGCTGGTGAGCTTTGCAAAGCATTACAGTGTGATTTAGAGTGCTTCGAAACGCCAAAGAAAGCAGTTTGTTTATGCCCGCCGGGGATGGCTCTACATGAAGATAAACGCACGTGCTTTGGTGAGTTCAAATTTTGCTAATGTTTCAACTTCAAATCAACAGTTAAACTCCTGAAACGTAGAAAGTTCATGAAACTGAGAAACCCTAAAACGTCTGCATCATTTCTATGTATACAAAGAAAACCTGACACAAAGGCAGGGGTAATAGTGTTAAATCGGTATGCCTGAAACTGAGATTCTTCCTATAACGTGTACAACATTTCGGTCTACGTTTCAGGAGTTTTACTGTATTAGTGTCTTGAGTCTTAAATATCATATTTTGTTTAATTTTTTAATTTCAATTATATTGAAATTGAAATCTTGGCTTGCAACCAATGAACTATAGTCTCCCCTTACAATAAGGTCGATCCAAATAAGGCGACAGCCCTAGGCCCTTCCGTACAACACCATGGTCAATGTCTCTTTAGCTACAAATGAGATTTGTTACTTTGCCAGCAGCAAAGCTATACGAAGATGTACTATGCCGTCCTCGTCGGCGTAGTAAATGTATCGAAAATATTAAAGTAATTGTTGGTCATCATTTACATCTCAAATGACCAGTTATGAGAAGCACATTAAAAATTGCCAAGTCATGTTTTTAGAACTAATTTATAAGTATTGAGGTATAAGGGTTTTTATGATCATTTTTTTAGTTGCCATATTTGTCCATATTGAAGTAAAACGTTAACTTTTAAAATTGTTAACCTATAGTTATCATTTATATCTCAAAGTATACTTCAAAATATTGCGTGCCAAAATGTTAATTAAATGCAAATATAAGATTTGTAGATGTTATAAAAATTAATTGAACTCCTCCAAATACTGATTACTTACACAAAAATATACCCAATGAACTCTTGATCAAACTGTGTGCAGTTACCAACAAACGTGGGATTAGGCTGAGTTTGGATAGCATGTCTTCTATCGGTAAAGTGAAAGTAGCGTTTAATTTTTGACTTTTTTTGAAAAGCATTATCTCTGGAAAATTTGAGTCTACAGAGAGTGATTTTCAGTTGAATACAAGGAGTGTTCCGGCTTCGTTATAACTTTTTAAAAATGGGCAGCACCAAAAACAATTCCACTTTGATAACTGAAACCATTTATTTGGATATCCATTTCATTGTTCTGAAAAATATTAGTTTCAGTGCAAAGAGGTTCAATTACCTCGTCATCAAAAATACATTTAAAATGATTAACAGTTTCTTTGAAATTTATTGTGATGGCTATATCTACTGTCTCGTTGAATGGAAAGTGCTGAATGCCCTCAGGGTGCAGCGCTACGCATTGGCCCATTTATTTATATAATCAATCAATTGTTGAATGGATAGTGGTGGTAGAGATGTAAAAGCTTGGGCCATCTTGCACCTATAAGGAGGTTGAGGGAACGTGCAACCCATCACCCTACAATAATTAGATTAACGAGATAATTTATTTTGGTCATACACTAGCATTTAACTTTTGCATGAGATATCTCGTGGTAAGTCTGAATTTGTTAAAAATTTATTTGTATCTTGTTCTTGTATATGAAGAGGTTGAAAGATTTAGACAAAATGTTTGTTTTAAATTTTATGAGCTTTTTATGAAAGTTTTCTAATTATCATTCACATGTAATTAATAGGATCTAATTTTAGTTCTTCTATCACTCGTATTGGTCTTAAATAACTAAACCCACTATAACCCAATACATCATCATTAGATAATGGAACATTTATGACATCGGTTAACAATGGTAATGTTAATACGGCGTGTTGAAAAACCTACATAAACAACATTACAGCAGTGAATACGGTGAACTAGCTAACCACTGATAAATATTAGTGGACAACTAACTAGGCATTTCATACAATTATTTTACATTAGAATACAAGAATACATTATCTTAAAAACATTGCAGAAATAAAACTAGAATACACACATTATTAAGATATTAAACACTGGTGAGTCAAAGTACTTCATGGCCTAATACATTGGACCGTCGTACTGAGGGGTTGATCATAGTATCCTACAGCAAATTGATTTTTCACCATGTCACAACACCCTCTAAAGAATGGTTTACTTACAGACGAGGGCAAACTTTTTAATAGATTTCTTAAACTATTCACCAAGACTTGTCCGCTTGTTCCGAAATCTATTTGTAGGAAGATAACAACATACAAATGGGCAGAACATGTACTTCAAAATTATTATCAAACATTTATTAAACTATTAATCAAACGTTTATTAAAAAAGACGATATAGGTCAAATGTCTATTAAACCTAATTCAAAGGTGAACATTGATGAAACCTGAAATTGCACTTTTATTAAGAAGCTTTATATAACTTCGCAAATATTGAAGTTTGTTATATCAAAAAATATCAACAAATTATATTGAATATACAAGAAGGGTTTCATTTCATTAAATTTATTTTTGTGGCAACGGTTCATTTTTAAGTTATATATTAAATGATTTTCAAGTGAATGTTTAAATTGTTTTTGACTTCAGTTTTACTTCGAATTCATTGACAACTTAAAAATCCTATTTGTATGGCTTAACATTGTGTTTGTGAGCAAAATATTTAAATGAAAATATCCATCATAATTGTGGTATTCAGCGTATCTGAAAAAAAAATCTTTTTACTCCACTTTTTGGTTTTCTTGCAGCTTCCACACACTATTTCATGTTTCAACTAGTGTGATTTCACCGTTAACGATACTATAATTGCAGACACCCCAATTGTGATGCACTATAATTCAATTGCATAGTTATAGTAAGTTAAAGGTGTCTGCAATTATGAAAAAAATTGATTGGTTTATAATTAAACATGTAAATAGTCTAGAAGGTACTAAACGTACGTGAACTTAGCACATTTGGTTCATAAAACACTTTCATACTTATTTTGTGAATACAACACACCAAGCAAATGCATATATTGTGAACAAAACGCCGTACGAACGTATTTTGTCCATGTACATTTGGTTTTGTTGTATGTCTAGTACGCGTACATGCGTATAACAGATCGTGTATTACAAATTTATGTAAAATGTTATTCTATGAAATGGGTTCATAATTAAAGATATTGTTTGTCTAAGTTGTTTTCCAAGGTTTATTGTAACTTTAACCAATAAATATTTTATTTATACAATTATTAAATATTATAATCAGACTAGTAATACAGATTAAAATTTAAGTAATTTATTTTCACTCCCAATTAGCAATTTTTAAAAAAAACATTCATTTAAGATCCATGTTTTTTTTATTGTTCTACAACTCTGGTTTAATGAAAACATTCTTGAGTTATAGAGCCTTTGCATCTCAAAAAGACAGAAAACCTGAACAGCTTTCTATGATTTGAACTAAAGTATATGAGCGTTATATATGGATAACCATAACAATTTTATATGCGAGTTTTGAATTAAAAATTTGTAATAAAACAAGTATAAGTAAAAAAAGTATATAAATAAAATGTATAAAGTAAAAGTTCTGGTGAAATCATTTATTTAACTTCCATGGCTTTATTTACAAATACACGCATGTAAATATACTATATATAATTCTGAGCATTGATGGCTTTTAATTTTTTTTATAAAATCAATATTTATTTAAACATTTGGACCGTTCGATTCATGGATTACTAGTGTTGATAAACAGGATTTGACTTTCCAGATTTTTGCTATTGTAATACCAAGCCAAGATGTTATGCAAATTATGCAACTTTCTTGGTTAAATAAAATAAATTTACTAAAACAACTCCATTAGAAATACTTTAGTCTATTCAACGTCAGACTGTAATTATAACCATCTTGGGAAACCAACCACCTTACGAAACCAGATCCTAGCGGCGAGTGGCAGCTCCTTGCACTCAACTTATGGCCCTTTTAACCCACTGCCCATCTTCCAAGCAAATGATAGAGATGTTGATTATAAAAATAAAATATTCCAAACTGAATCTTTTTTTTTCAGAGCTACGCTGCGGGAAGGACGGACAGAAATGCGAGAGCGGAGGCTGCGTCTACCCCAGCGAGGTCTGTGATGGTCGTCGCAACTGCGCTGATGGCGGCGATGAGAAGTTCTGTGGTCAGTTGTGGATCTTTTTTTTCCCTTGTGGATCCGTTTTTTCCCCTTGTGGATCCGTTTTTTCCCCTTGTGGATCCGTTTTTTTCCTTGTGGATATCTTTTTTGTCGAGTGTAGCAATTCAGATGTCGTTGTCGTCGTTAGACAATGACTTTAATGCTTGTAAATCCTCTATTATTTCTTTTCATATAGGGTTGGTTATTTGTGTTAATATACTACTAGATCATTTTTATTTTATTTTATCACTTTTTATCTACATTTTTACATCAAATTAACTCTGATTTTTTTCCTATTAGTTTGATTTATTCATCAATGGATTGGAAATGAAGTATATATAAATACTCTTAGGTGATTTTTTGATTAAACGTTTTCTCACATTGTAACCACAGTTTTTATTGACATTTGTGGAGATGGAAGTTACTGAATGAATCATTGTGAGACATTTGAGCCGTTCGGTTCGTGGATCTTTTTTTCGTTGTTGATCTTAGTTTTTGTCGAGCGTGCATAGCAAAGTTCTACATAAGCATAGTAATTCTCGCTTTGTAACGCCAATTTTGATTGACATTAGTCGAAACATAATTTTCTTTAATGTTCCTTAAGAATCCTCAGACATTTGAACCGTTTGGCTCGTGGATTATTAGTTTTTTGTTGTGGATCTTTTTTGTTTTAAATTTTTTTTGTTGATCATTCTGGTTTTGATGTTGGGGATATTTTTTGTTTTTGTTGTAGATCTTTATTTTTTTTGTTTTAGATAGTTGTATTTGTGGAACTTTATTGTTTTTGGGGATCTTTATTGTTTTTGTTGTGGATCTCTATTTTTTGTTTCATGAATGATAGACATTTGAACCAACGTGTTTGGTTTGGATTACTATTTAGTATTACAATATAAAATGGTAAAATATGTTTAACAATTGAACTATTAGATCTTAAATGTGATCCCATTTATTTTTGTCAGTAGTTGTTACCAAATGTTACCATATGTTACGATAAATGCACTTTTTCAGGTAAATTCGGCAGTTGTTACTCTGACAAGAAGTTTTTCGAGTGCGTGACTAGTATGCGTTGTCTGTCGCACGAGAGGGTGTGCAACGGGGTGAAGGACTGTCACGACGGCTCTGACGAGGGAGGCGACTGTGGTGAGATTCATTGTTACATTAACCCTTTGACTGGCGGATCGTTGTTACATTAACCCTTTGACTGGCGGATCATTGTTACATTAACCCTTTGACTGGCGGATCATTGTTACATTAACCCTTTGACTGGCGATTCATTGTTACATTAACCCTTTGACTGGCGATTCATTGTTACATTAACCCTTTGACTGGCGGATCATTGTTAGATTAACCCCAGTTCAGTTTAACCTTTTAAATGCTTAATAAATTTTAGGGACTATTAAAATGCAAGAAGTTCTTAAATGTTAATCAATTAATAATTATCGGCCTGAATGAAAAGGTTTGCTACATCTTATGTAGCAGTTTAAAAACTGTCTGTTTAAAGTTTTTGTTGAAAGATCTATAGCTATTCAATGACCTTTTGTTAATAACTTTGAAAGATTGGTTATGGTTTTTGTCACAATTTTTCCATCCGTATAAAAAATATTATGTAAAATACGCTACTCCTTAGAACTTTACTTAGACGTAACCGCTTAGTTATTGAACGCCGTTTACTATTATCTTTCATAGCTATTATTAGTTGTAAATGTTGAACAGGGTGTTATAAATTATAATCATTAATGTTATTAATTATTATTAATTGTAAATGGTGAACAGGGTGTTATAAATTAAATCATTAATGTTACTAATTATTAAAAAATTAAATATTTCAGACGTGCCTTGCGAAGGTCACAAATGTGAGCACGAATGCCACGCGACTCCTCACGGTCCGCATTGCACGTGTACCGATGGATACAAACTGGCTCTGGATAGCTTGAGTTGCGTCGGTGAGTAAATCTTGGTCAATAAGGACGATTTTCAATTGTAATTCCAATGTACTTTAGTCTTTATGGCAATTCATAGTTATCATTTATTTGATTTGGGTAAATAATTCAAATTAGTTTATTGTATTTAATTTGTTGAATCTCATAAAGCTTTGTTATGTCATTTACAGATACAATATTAATTTTTAATTTGTTTACTCTTTAATCCTTTTGTCGAGTGGGAGTGTTAAAGCTCTACATTAAGTGCTATTTCCGACGTTAATAAAGCGTTAAAAAAAGATTTAAATGCAGATATCCGCCTTAAAATTTCAAACTTTAATTTTGTATAATACAAAGTTTTTGCACAGCCTGAACTAGATTCAACCTCCGTAGGCAGTGAATTTGCGTTATACTTGTATTCATGTTGGCCTTCTCCTTCAACCTCCTTCACTTTATCCTTCGCTTGTTTTTTTAGATTTATTTTGAAGGAGTGGCAACACTCACCTTTAGCCTGCTTCATTGTGAACTCAAATTACAAATAAAACACTCCTAACAAAAAGTTTTAAATATTTGAAAAACAATGTCTCGCATCCAGAATTTAAAACCACCTTACAATGCCAACCAATGTGCCCTACAAGTGATTGCCTACCTTGACGATAGGACCGATAGTCCTGTGTTACAGACTGTTGTTGGTAATCAAAGTAATGTTGGTAATCATGGTACTTTAACTTTATGGGTAAATTAATGTTGTCGACTACACTAGAAACGCTCAATTTATTCCCTACGTTTAAGATAGTCCAAATTGGAATTACCAAGTTGACTAACATTTTAACAATTCATTGTTAACAAATGTAAGTTAATATGATGGTGTCTAATTTTCTGGTGTCTAACTTGCTGGTTTGCCAAATAGTAAATAACTCCAATTTAGATGTATGTTCAAATGTTAGTAGCTTACCTCTGAACCTTTAAATGATTAAATATTCAAACCATTTAGGACTTATTTGAAATTAAATGTCGATAAGACTTTAAATTTATTACTAGACAAACTATAGATTTCTTTAATGTATTTTTTATAATTTTTTAGATATAGATGAATGCTCCCCCGAAAACCATGTACCGCCATGCAAGGAGACTTGTACTAACACTCAAGGTAGCTATGAATGTGGATGTTACTTGGGACACAAACTCGTCAACGATGCCTGCAGAAAAGATGGTAAGCCTTCAAAACTTCGAGATGCTTTTCTATGAAACGTTTTCAAGAAATATTTCAATTTCTTAAAACTAAACTTGTTCGTATTAACTTTTAGTAAAACTTTTTAGCTTACCTTGACTGCTTCCGTTAATTAACTGGTAGATTCGGTTTGATTTTTTAAAAAAATTTAATTGTTAATAGATATTGAAATGTACGTCTGATAGACCAGTGATAAAAACTAGGCGCCACTAAACTCTGGCACAGCTAAGGCAACGAATTGTTGAAGTGTCGTTCTTATAATCTCAAATGAAATTAATCTATACAACACTAATCAAACACTTGGCTATGTTAAGGTGTTGATGGTTTTATAATGACTTATAGTTATATTCTTGATTTCAATAAACCTACATTATGTTAATTTGTGTTCTGTGTTGCCAGAATCTAGTTGTACCCATATCCTTGAATACAGATTTGGGTTTTCAAACAGCTTAGTCTATTGGACTGATTTACCAGCTTTGATTAACTCTGTTTTAATTTTAGCGCTTTCATGTTACTTAGTTACAGTATTGTAGTTTGAAAGTGCAGCGCTGGGCATTGGCCCGTTTATTTATATAATCAATAAATCTTCACCAATACTTTGAATACAAATTTTGGTTGAGCAGTCAGCATT
>JARUHE010341059.1:0-10467 GCA_031471125.1 Archaeomysis grebnitzkii | reverse complement strand
GTCATTTTTATTTTTGAGTTTACTTTATGAATTACTTTTAAAATAGTTGCAAAGTGAAATATGAGGTGAACATGAACCGAATAAGATCATTATTAACGAAATTTATTAAAAAAAACAATACAAAAATAGTAATAAAAGCTTACTCAGGAATCGTACGTTCGCCAGTGCAAGTTGCTTGAAAGAAGTGATTCACTTGAAGACATAAATGGACTCGAGTCACTCGACCATGTCAAGTTGATCGAAAATTTTATCTAGTACTTTTTTTTGAGAAGTTTGAACATAGCTTGATAGGTGTTTTTGGTCACCGAAAACCATTTGAGGAGCAAAGTTAGGTGTGGTCATGATAATGCTACATTTTGCTTAAATATTGATTGGTGTATGTATTCAAAATTAAAAAATACTTTTTTAGTATTTTTTTTTATTTTCAATTCTAGCAAGTTGCAATTTACTTGAAATTCTTCAGTCTTTGTTCATTGTTCTTAATGTAAGCATGGAGTATTGCAGTGATAGTTTAAGTGATTTTGCAACCATATTTAAGAATAATTATGAAAATTTAATTGAATATTGTGTTGCGCAGAAGTTTATATTAGGAGAACTTGAATGTCCGAAGTGTGGTAAAACGTGTGCTCATAATTCTTGAAGAACTTGCCAAATTGTCAAGAATGTGTCTATCAAAATTTCACGGCTTTGCATTTATATAATCCTGGTTATTAAACAATGGTAAGTTTTTGTTTTATTTTAGTTCTTTATTTATTTTCATCCAATTTCTAAGTATTTTTCCTTTTTTTTATTATACAATTCTACGAATAGTTTCTGAAGTAATGTTAATGTGTTTGTGCTGCCATGCCCAAGTTATCGTACAGCGTGGCAGCGTGCGACACAACATGCCCAGCTTTGTAAACTTTCACCGATATTTCTTAAATAAAAGCCATTTTTATGACTTTGTGAACTCCACCATTATTTCATCAAATTCATGGTTAACTGAGATTCTTAGGCATTTATACAGTTTTACCTCTGGTTTTGGATTTGAAAAAATGGTAACTAAAAATTACCCTACACAATTTTAAAAGTACCTCACACCAATTTCTATTTGAATTATGCATTTTTGGCTGAAAAAGGGGCATTTATTCAGTTTTACCTCGTTTGGATTTGAAGAAATGGCAGCTAAAAATTACCCTACACAATTTGAAAAGTACCTCCCATAAATTTTTATTTGAATTATGCATTTTGGGTAAAAAAGGAATATTACAGACCCTCACCTAACATAACTTAATCTAACCCAACTTTGCTCCTCAAATGGTGCATTTTTGGCTGAAAGAGTTTTTATTAACCAACCTAATGTTAGACTGAAATTACACGGAATGCCACGGTTGTGCTTATAGCATCTCACTTTATTTCTGATGCTCAGAGGATTACGCGTTACTTAATTCAAAATTTACATAAAATGCCCTACATATCTTACCTTTTTCATTAAATGTTGATAAAATCCAAAACACGAGGTAAAACTGTACTAATGCCAAAAAAAGGAACATTATAGACCCTCACGTAACCTGACTTTGCTCCTCAAATGCTAAAATCCAGGTTTTTTGTACTTCAAAATCTTTTTTCGTCCTGTTAAACCAAAAAAATTAGCCTGAAGTGGCCCTTTTCTGTAATAAAAACTTGAAAAAAACAATAAAAATGAACGTCCTCTTTAAAATTAAAAAAATATTTTTTAGCACCCTGTCGTGACTCACCAAACAAAACCTAGACTTCTTTTTGGTGGCCAAAAGGGCATTAATTTTTGATGAACTCTTGAACAGTGGCCCTATAATTTAAAGGCAACTGTTCAAGAATTCATTAAATAGTAATGCCCTGGTGGCCAAAAACAAATTAGAACCATACTTGTTTAAGGGAAATTTTTTGATATTTTAAATTTTAATCTGTTGATAATATAGAGTTTTCTCCTATGTAAAAAATTCAAACATTTTAAAAACTTTTTGATTCAAAATGATTTTATTGTTTGTTATAGTAAAAATTCTACTCACTCATAGCTATAACTTGTTTATGAAATTCCTCTTATTTATTTTTCAGACCTGATATACAAATCCACCTTATTCATGGCTTTGAAAATGACTTCACTAGTAAGAGCTTTTTTGGCCAGGCCTAAAAGTATGAAACTGAAAAAGCCAATTGACACTCTACAGGTTGGTTTTTACATTTTTTGACAAAAATTTAGATGTTTAGTTTGGTCTAGTTATGTTGTAGAGCATGCCAGACACAAAGTTCTATTAAGGTGTTACTTTTCCATCATCGGCATAGCAGTTGTATCAAAATATTCAAGCAAAGCAATAGTTTCTTATTTGTTGACCTACAGTTGTTGAGGTCACTTCATCCTTGACATTGATGATGGAGTGCTCACATTGGAGGACCCATCACTCCCTCGGCAAGTCTAGCCGTCAGGCAAGCAGCTCTGCCGATCCCATTGAGTTTTTCTAGAGGGCCTTCTAGAGGTCTGCTGGCATGTAAAAAGATGTGTGTTGAGATGCTGTTTTGCTTAGGGGATTTGTTTGTTCTGAGGGTGTTTGTTCATTATTATTGATATTGGGGTTTGTCTATTTAATATTTTGTTTGGTAGTCTGCTGCTGTGTGTGTGTCTATGAGTTTGTTGTGTTTTGTTGTTAGGGTATCCATCCTACGCATACCCCATTACAATCAACATGCGTGGGTCAGTCCATCGTCGGCCTCTTGCGTTCACAATTTAGTTGAAGGTAAAAGTTTTTCATTTTTGTTTTCACAGTTTTTTTTATTGAACAACCTTTAGATAATGAGCTGAATAATAACTTTGCTTAAATAAAAAATTCTATATATTATATTTTCTTTGAATGAATTATTTTTATAAGAGGTGAATGTAAATGTTGAAGTTTTTTTTTTTATTATTATTTACAATTTTTATCTTGAATAATAACTTGCTTAAAAATAAACAATTTTCTTTAGATTTTTTCCATAAAAATTGTTTTTTAATGAACTTAAAAAAAATAATTTGCTATTTTTAAAAAGGTGAAGACAAATGTTGAAGTTTTTTGATTTTTCAGTTTCTTTCATACGTTCAATTAATCTGTCGTTTGGGTTTTTGTCTTTTACTGAAACCATTTGTTACCTCTGGTTGATGGATGCCCTATTGTATCCACAGTTTTTGGTGTGAGGTTTGTTCAGGGGTTGTCTATGTTGGACATTTAGTTGTTGTCAAATATTGGTTTTTACCTGTCTGAGGTTTATTGGCTGTTATGTGAGTGATTGGAGTTGGTGGTTTGGATGTTTGAAAGTTGTTAGGCATGTAGTTTTAGGAGTGTTTCTATAAGGAGGCCTTTTTCATTGTGTGTTTGTGGCTAGTGTGCAGTCTGAGCTGTTTCAATGTCTTGTGTTTTGGATTCTTTGATGTTTGTACTTGGTCACCAGATAGTGTTGGCATATTCTATGATGAGTCTTGGGATGATTTTGTATGTGGTGAGTAAAGTTTCTTTGGTTTTCCCCCATGTGTGACCTGTCATACCTCTAGTTCATTTCTCTATTTCTAATGAATGATTTGTCCCCGACATAATAAATACACTTGGCATTTCAAATGATTTCAACATTGATGTTCAATGAATTTCCTAGTACATCTACATATTGATATTTGTCACTAAACATTTAAAATATTTGAATTTATGTAAGCTTTTTAATAATTCTTTGATGAATAACTATATAGTATATGTGAAATTGTTACTGTTGTTTGAAAAAAGAAAATATCAACTTGGAGAATGCTTTATACAACTGATTGAAAAACTATACTAATTTAAAAAGATTAAAATGTGTACAAAATATAAAATCTTAAATAAAAAAAATGAGATTGGTCTTAAGTAGTTCCATCTATATTACTCACTAACTTTCTAATTATATTATGTAATTTTTTACTTTTGAAATATTTATATTTCACTAAATATATGTAACAAATTAGCTATTCATTTTGTACTTTTTTCAGAAATTTGTTCCTATAAATGTGCATACAAATGGAATATTTACAAGTGTCCAACATTATTGTGATGCAGAACTAGAAGAAGAAGAAGAACTAAACATACCTCCTGAAAAAGACAGAAGAAATCCTGTACCATTAGAAGTCAGTTTGAAATATATGGAAAGCGATGGTAAAAGTTTTAAGTTTGTTTATTTTTGGGGAAAATTATGTAAATAAAACTGTAAATCTTTTATTTTGGATACATTTCAATGCAAACAATGATGAACATTGCACACTGTAGATTAAAAACAAATGTCCAATTTAAGAAGAACTTCTATATTTCTCTTGTGGGTAATAGTACTTTCTTGGTTATTATTAAATAATTTGGTGCAAATGTGTAAAAAATAATATATTATAATTTTCAGCATACAAAGAAACATACGGTGATATTCCTCCCTGGGTTCTTTTCCGCAGAAATTTCAAAGGTGCTGTTCTTCCCAAGAAAAATACTCGAAGGTGCATCTCGGTAAGACTACACTTTAGCCCTTTGTTAAAAAATATATTTATCTAAATGTTTACAAAAAAGTATTTTCGAAAATACCAGTTACAGTTGTTATAGCAGAACTAACAACCATTCAAACTATCAAATTAAAATCTCTGTGCATTATCACAGTTTAGTGTTGCAACCCCATGGAGGAAGAGGTTTACATCATGTAATAGTGGTTGCTATAGAGGAAGTTACTACATCATATAAAGGTGGTTGCTATAGAGGAAGGTTACTACATCATGTAATAGTGGTTGCTATAGAGGAAGAATATCTACATCATGTGAGGATGGTTGCTATAGAGGAAGATATCTGCATCATGTGAGGATGGTTGCTATAGAGGAAGATATCTACATCATATAAGGGTGGTTGCTATAGAGGAAGGTTTCTACATCATGTAAGGATGGTTGCTATAGAGGAAGGTGTCCACAACATTTAAGGGTGGTTGCTATAGAGAAAGGTGTCTACATCATGTAAGGGTGGTTAATATAGAGGAAGGTATCTACATCATGTAAGGGTGGTTGCTATAGATGAAGATGTCTACATCATATAAGGGTGGTTGTTATAGAGAAAGTTGTCTACATTATGTAAGGGTGGTTGCTATAGAGGAAGGTTTCTACATGTAAGAGTGATTGCTATAGAGGAAGGTTTCTGCATCATGTAAGGGTGGTTGCTATAGAGAAAGTTGTCTACCTCATGTATGGGTGGTTGCTATAGAGGAAGGTTTCTACATCATGTAAGGGTGGTTGCTATAGCAAAAGGTTTCTACATCATGTAAGAGTGATTGCTATAGAGGAAGGTTTCTGCATCATGTGAAGGTGGTTGCAATAGAGGAAGGTTTCTATATCCTGTAAGGGTGGATGCTATAGAGGAAGGTGTGTACATCATGTAAGGGTAGTTGCTATAGAGGAAGGTGTCTACATCATGTGAAGGTTGTTGCTATAGAGGAAGGTGTCTACATCATGTAAGGGTGGTTGCTATAGAGGAAAGTCCATGGGAAAGATTTTTTCAATTGTTGTGTAATACTTCCAAAGTTTCAAATAAAAAAATTTTGGATTGTGTATTGTTGATGTTTTTGTACTTAATTGTATTAGGATCTAGTCTTATATAACAGATTCAGAGTGATGATCATTTATTTTTTTAATAACTGATGGCTCCTATTTACATGATAAGTCGTATGTAAAACTTGTTTCAATGTTCCATTAGCAATCCCATTTTTTTTGGGGAGCGTGCCAGCGGCGAAGTTCTACTAAGGCGTTACTAGTAGTTTTATTCAAATTGTTCAAGTAAACATTCAAGTTTTTTGTTTGTGGACCTATAAGTATGATTTATATCTCAAACAAACAGTTATGAGGTGTAAATTAAAATTTTTCTCAGTTACATGTTTTGAAAAACTTATAATTATTGAGCTATAATGGTTTTTATAAAAATCTTTGTGGACAGCCATATTTTCCATATTTAAGTAAACATTCAAGTTATCATTTATATCTTGTATAAACAGTTGAGGTGTACATTAAAAGTTCCCGAGTGATTTATTTTGAAAAAATGCATAATTATTGAGAGATAAGGTTTTTTTGAGAACATTGTGTGGACATAGCCATTTTTTTTTGTAAAATGAATGGATTTTCCTACACATGGTCTGCTGGTTTTAAATGTAGACTGCCTAACTTCAATGGGTTTATAGCAGCTAAAAGTTTGTAGAGTGTTACTCATACTTGTTTTTTTAAATATTGAATTGATGAAGCTGAAATCTCTACAAAACCTTGATGCCTTCGCCTTATTTTTTTGTTACTTCCCTTCTTCCAAATTATAGACGTCCTATTACAATTGATATGCATGGGCCCGTCCATTCTCATCATCTTTCATCCACATTTTAGGTGCAAGCACTCAAATTTTAAGGACTGATTGAATATTTCTGATGAATGTATATGTTGTAAACAATAAATGATTTTTAATTAGAATGGATTTAGAAAAAAATATTTCACATTTTTTTCAAATAGTGAAAACTAAGGTTTAAGTTTTTGTTTTCACAATTTATTGAATACAATAAATGTTTTAAATAATGGTCTCACATCTTTGATTTGACTTAAATGGTGGTTGTTTTGGTTGCTGGATACCCTGTTAAATCATTTTTGTAAAATTTAAAGGATAGACATAGTGGTTCTACATTGGTAAATATTCTTACCCAATATTTAATAAAAGTATAAGAGTATCACTAAAAGTGTTTATTTATTGTTTTTTTTTGTTGCAGGAAAAAGGAGTTTTGACTGCTAGTAATCCATGCCCTATATGCCGTGATGAATATTTTGTGGTCGATTATAGAAATATTAAACTTCTGGAGCAGTTTGTATGTCCTCATACAAAGACAATATTACCAGCAAGGTAAGTATAAAAAAGCATTTTATATTAATTTATCCAAAAATAAAAAAATCTGTCATATCTACAGACAGAAACAAAAATACTTCCAACATTATAGGAACCTGATTTCTTGTGAAAACTACTTGCACAACTGTCGAATCAGTTTCTTAACATTTACATGATTGCAATTATTTCAATAATGTGGCTTCCCTTTTTTACAACACCCATTTTTAAGTTTATAATGAATTGTAATTTTTCAGGAAAACGCAAGTTTGTCGACAACAATATAGAATATTGGTTTCTCAAATTTTGAAAGCACAAGATCACGGATTTCTTACTTTTGATCTACCTTTCAGAGTATTCAATTATAATGACTATTTTGACTTTGAAAAATGGGAAACAAAAAAAATCTTTTAATTTGTGATGTTTAAAATGTTTGTAAAAATAAATTTGAGATAATTTTTTAATTTAATCCCTGTAGTGAATAACTTCTGGAAATAAATCATTATGATATGCTCTTGTACTAAACTATCAAATATATTTAGGTCAAATAAACTATTATAAAAAATAAGGACTGGCATATGTTGTGGATCAATCAATCGCAAGGTCTTGTTGGAGACTTAGAAACCAACCATGACGCAATATAACTTGTACCTAGCCTATCCAATTATCATGCACCAACCAAATTTATATGCCATGTAACTACTACACTTGGGAAAAATGATTCTTGCACCCCAATAACTAAAAGTATGTAATTTTTTGTTAAAAAAAAAACAATGCACTATCGAGTTTTCATCTCTGTCCGAACCACAACAAACATGACCCAGATATCATACCTGCCAATAAATTTTTCACCTTAGATTACTGTTTAAGTAAGACAAGCCAGGACCCACCATGCAATGATCTTAAAGTTGAATTTAATCAGTGGGTTTATAAACTTGTTTTAATCATCACATCCCACTGTTTGAAGTGATTTCAAACGCCTAATTATGAACCATCATTTTAAGTTTCAAAATACATTTTTTTGACTGGTTAATATAAACTATTTAATCAGTGTAGCCCACTGGCTTTTCTTAAACAGTAATCTAAGGTGAACAATTTATTGGCAGGTATGATATCTGGATCATGTTTGTTGTGGTTCGGACAGAGATGAAAACTCGATAGTGCATGGTTTTTTTTTTTAACAAAAAATTACATACTTTTAGTTATTGGGTGCAAGAATCATTTTTCCCCAAGTGTAGTAGTTACAAAGCATATAAATTTGGTTGGTGCATTCAATTGATCCTGTTTTGCTTTTATTTTGGTATGGCTCTGGCTCCAAAAGAGCATTTTCCCATTTATTTAAGCAACGGATTGGCAAGATAGCCTGCTACACAAACTATTGCTCTCTTCCTAGAGGTAGGTGTTGAATACCCTCAAGGTGCAGCACTGGGTATTGGCTCATTTACTTATTTTATCAATCTTCCTAGAGGTAGTTGCTGCTTAATTGAAATAGTTTATCACAAGTAAATAGGACACTAACCTTCACTTGAAAACACATGTATGTGAAAATATTTCAGATTTCATTTTTTTTAACTGGTTTCTTATCTTAAATTCGACTTGTGTTGCTTTTGTAAAGTGCTGAAGTTCTATACTATTATCATTATTACACAACTTGGACAGCCCTTCTAAGAAACAAAGCTGCCACTTTCTCCAATTTTTTCCCCAGACTACTTAAAAAGCAAGAGCAGACTTGGAATCAGAAGGAAGTGGCTGACGCACGTTGATACATAAAAATAACTTTCACAAACAAGCTGGTGCTCTCGTATGGTCTTCCATGAAACTTAAAATGACAAACATAACCAACACATACATTCCCGGTTACTTGTCCACCAGTATCACACTACTTGAATGCTAAAAATAAAAAATGGCTACGCATACAACATACAGATGATAGAGGACACAATATTGTATTAACTACATTACCTCATACTTTGCAACCATAACATCTACCCAAAAATAAAATGGTGAATACTTCCTCTGACCATCTCTCACTAACAATTAACATAGCAACAATCATAAAAATGATATAATTCACAGCACACATAGAATAAATACTCTCAATGCTTAACATACTTACCCTCCAAATACTTTTGTCTGAGAATTATATAAACATTTTATTTCCCATTTAAAGCTGTACAGTTTCGGGCCAAGCACAAATTATATTACTTGATTAATATTTTTTTTTCAATAAAATTATATTTCATCAGCCCAAAAATAATACTTTTATGGATAGACTTGAGCTTATTTTATAAAAATAGAATTGAACAGGTTTAATATGACTTAAAGAAACTGATAATAAACAGTTCTTAAATGTCAAGTTTATAATACTTCTTTGGAAGTAGCTGCAAACGATGGTTCCAATTAAATAGCAAATAAGCACAACAGTAAGTTATAGTTGCAATATTAATGGCGAACTTTCAATTTTTGGAATGGAAATGATCAAAAGACAAGAATACTAAGTTAGTTTTTCAGTTAAAAACAAAGCTTAGAAGATAATGACATATTTCCAGAAATTTTAACTTGTTCAAAGTTACAATTTAGACTTACCTATTAAGCTTGCAATGATACTGCTCTGATGTTAATTGTAATACAGTATCGATTGGGTTACAAAAAGTAGCCAATTTTTGTTCAACAAAATTTTTAGTAACTTCAAATAAAAAACTAAGCTTTTGCTCAACATTTTCAGCATTAAAAAAACTCTTTAAGGCAACATTTCCTTGAAAATAGGGTTTTTTAAAAAACTATTACTCTCAACAATTAGTAGTGGATGGTCATAATAAAGAACTTTTCTTCAATAATTTTTGTGGAACTCCCTAAACAAAAACTTTTGCAAAATTTTTTAACAGTTAAAATTGAGGTTTTTTGACTATAATTCTGTAAATGTTTTTTAAAAAAAAAAAATTATTTACGACAATATTAGCTGGAAGGTTAAGACAAACTTTTGTTTATGAAAGTTCTCTGTAACTCTTGAAATAAAGTTAAGCACTAATTTATTTTTTGGTACAGATGACAATGGAAAAATAAACCCTATATAGAACATGATATATAATAATAGCATTTGTTGTACAGAAGGATAAAAAAAAATTGTAGACCTATATTCACCTTTGTCTGGCCTACCGAGAGGCAGTGTGCTTTGTTTATTGAACACTCATTCATAAAAAAGGAAGGGCTCAAATTTAATATAGCTTAGGGCCTCATCAGATGAAAGTGCGGTCCTGGCAAGCACAGTGTAATCTTAATTGATGCGAGCTTTTTAACTTAAGATATTTGGTAATTTTATTTTATAAACATAACTACTAATAATTTAAACACATTGCCATCACCTTACTCTTAAAAAAAGCGAGTACGTCATACTTGCTTTACCAAAATCGCATTTAAAAACGGACTGGTCCATCAAAACCTTAAAAAAAACTACCCAGGTCACAAAACAAGCTAAACTTCTTTCCTCATTGCTCTAAAATACATACTATATATTGTTTTTTTTATTATAGAATATTATACAGCACATTAGCTACAATGGCAAAGAGCGCTGTCGCCAACAGCATCTGGT
>JARUHE010341048.1:0-10468 GCA_031471125.1 Archaeomysis grebnitzkii | reverse complement strand
GAAATAAAAAAAATAAAGTTTGTACAGTATAACTGTAAACAAACATTAAAAAACATGAATTAATTCGTTATGACACAGGGGTGTGTCATAAAACGGAGTAAGACATTGGTCAACATGAATCACCGGTGTGTCATGATATGGTTAAAGTGTTAATATTTATTAAAAACTCTGATTTCAATATTGCGAAAATCTGAGCAATCCCGTTCATATTTTAACAAATTGCTTTTTTGGTATTTTTCTATCTTTAGATCTTAGCAACTTCTGTTCAGTGTTTCACCAGCTTTAGTTGAATGAATATGGAGTGTTGTTATCATAAATGAATGGTATGTAAACAATATTTTTGTATAGAAACTGTATTTTTAAAATAGCTATATAAACAAATTCAAGAATTACAAGGGAAATAAGGTGCTTAAATTGCGGTAAGTACCTTATTTCCTTTGTATTTCATGTTTATATATGTATTTTATTAATTGTTTACACAAAAAATAATCGTTTTCTGTTCATTCTTGCTGCCGAAAAATTTGGCAGTTGTCATACAACATGGCTTAGTGAAAATTAAAATTTACTTTTTCATTAATATAACTTATGGAATCAAAGAGTCAAATTGTTATATTTCTCGAAGAAATACCGTACATCATAACATATTTATAATTGACAGGTGTACCAACTGTATTGATTTTCCACACAGCGTGAATAGGTGTTTTTGACAACGGAAAACCATTTGAGGAGCAAATTCAGGTTAGGTTTTGTTTGGTGGGTATGTATAATGCTAAACTTTGCTTAAATACTGGTTTATGGAGAAGGAAAAGAATAGCCTATGTCTTGTTTGATAATGTGATGTCATCCGACAGTTGGCTGTGCATAATTCTTTGATAAATTACTTATTTTGGTCATTACTTATGTTATATTAATCAAAATATGAACATATGGGCATCAATGGAAAGGGACAGTGTTATACAGTAGACTAATATATGCCATTTTTACGTATTTTTATTTTTTATGGAAAAATAGCCACATTGAAAGGTGGCCTAAATTCTAGTTTTACCTTAAAAAGTAGCCAGCATCGATTTGTATTTGAATATTTAATAGGAAACATTATAAAAAATCACCAAACATTACCTAACCCAACCTACTCATATGGAAAAGTAGGTTCTTAATAACTAACCTTAAAAACCTTAATGGTGTGTAAAGTTTTGATGCATATAATAAATTACCCTACATCTCTTATCATTTTCATTAGATGTTGCCAAAATAAGAAACCAGAGGCTAAACTGGTTCATGGAATAATGCCCTATTTTTTGTTGATGAAAAATATGTGGAGTAGTGTGACAAAAAGCAAAAACTATGTTTTTTTTTCTCAATTTTTTCTCCTCTTTTCTGAATTATGTTTTAATGAAATTAAAGAAAAATAAATATCTTTTATATGCTATTTAGGGATCAAGTATCCCATATATGTGATAATTTTGTAATATATGTATATGAATTTAAAAAAATAGTGGAAGTGGATAAAGACCGGCATTGTCGCGTCACATATTGTACAAAACTGCAGTATTTGAGTAAAGTTTAGCATTATCGTGACCCCTCAAACAAAACCTAGCCTGACTTTGCTCCTCAAAAGGTTTTTGGTGACCAAAGACCTATTAGAACCAATAAACCAACTGAAACCAGTACAGCTGGTACGCTTTTCAATTGTAAACATCAATTGAAACGCTGGTGATAAGCTTCAAATACAGGTTATAACTACTTTTGTATTGTTTTGATCTGATAATTTTCATCAAGAATGATCATATTCAACTCGTATTTCACTAATTTGCAACTATTTGCCAAGTAGTTTTGAAAATAAATGTTTATATAAAAAGGTCGGTTGTTCTAGACTTTGTCCAAAAATATACGTATGTTTCTGAGTGGGAAAACTTGGCATCAATGTGTGTCACTTGTTGATAACTGCTGCCCAATCATAATCGGCATAAATTTTTCCGCTTGTATGACAACTGTAACATGTTCCGCCTTAGTGACAACAGTCGTCGTGCTCATACAACTAATATTCTGCCTATTATAAGCATTTATATTTTTGTTCCCATAGAGGAACATACGGTGGTAGAGGGTTAAATAAGTGCATTTCTGCAATAAAAACAAAAATGCCATAAATGAATGTCCTCTTTGAACTGAAAAATATTTAGAAGGACCAAAATTATTTGAAAGAGCAGAAAAACTATAATTTTTTTATATGAGGACATTTTTTTATTTCCCCAAAAACTATTTTTTATCATATATACTCTAAATTTAAAATTTTCAAGTAAAAGTATTTTCATTAAGATTTCATTTCATAAAAAACATATATAATTTGACCAAAATTTATTTTCTTGATTGGAAGAATTCTTAAGATCAACACAAAATAGAAAAGAAAAAAAGATACAAAAGTGATCAAAAAAAGCATATGGATAAAATTAAATCTAAAGTAACCCCTCGCCTACTTGGTTGTAATGATGTGCCCAGAACAGTTGAGAAGTTAGACAAGTCCATGATGATAGATGACCAGAGGAAAGATAAGAAAGCTCGAACACATCATGGGTGATTCACGAAAAGGTGAAGAGGAAGATAGGATGTTTGATTTAAATGATAGGATTGTATTTCTACTTTGAAGCTTCAGCGCTGGTTATGGTTGTGCTGCTTCACATCTATTCGCAAGAGGAGCACCAGGTCTAAATTGGTCAAAAAGCCATCTTTTTTTGCTCAAAATGTTGATTAGAATATTTTTTTAGTTATTTTTGGTTTTGGTGTAATAATAACAAACTAATTAGTTACTAAAGTGCCTCCTAAAAAGATAAACATTAGGATGAATTAGACTAGAACTTTCAAGAAACATGAAAGAGAAACAAATTTTGAAGAGAAACTGCCATAAGAAGAGGAACATGGTGCCAAGGCGGGTAAGTCCTATATCACCCCTGTGTTTTTTTTATGGTGCGACTAGGCCACTAGAGGAAGGCGCTCTGCTCTTATCGCACAAGCAATTGAAGACGAAAGGAATCACGATTTTGAAGGATTTGGACAAGAATCCCTGCAGCTGCAATCTGAACCACCATTGCCGCTCTACACAAATACGGCACTGTTGAAACATAAAACATTGCTTCTGAATAATTTGAGATATCACAACTCTCTTGAGACCACTATAACTTCCAATGATCAGCATGTAGGGATAGCTTTCATAAAAAATCAAGCAATTCTAAACCTTGCAAAGAAATTTAATTGTCCTGAACTTGGGTGCATGGAATTCGACCAACACAATGATGTTTCTTTGACACCCATCCAATTAGATACTAAGATAAGTGTCATTCTTGTGATAAGGCTTGTATCTCTGACCCCATAAAAGTAATAAATAATGTGAAAGTATGCCCAGGGACAGCAGGTGTAGTCGATCAATGCATGGTCACTGGCTCTGGGCGTATTAGGGCCCAAAAATTTGCTTTCGGCGCAGAATTAGCAGGTCAGTTGAATACTTACCAATGGGAAAAGTACTCTCGCTGTCAGGGTCAGCAGTCATTGAAGATGTATGAAGAACCAATGTGTTCATGACTCCGCCCATGAACGAGATGTTTTCAGCGATGATGATGGGATCATGGATTTGGACGTGTCGTATGATGGGACGTGGCTCGCACGTGTACACAAATCTAACCTCGTTATGGGATTTGTGGTCGAGGCCGACATAATGTTTTGTCCAAGTTTTGTCAAGCTTGTGATCACATAAAGAAAAACATGCAGACAATGCCAATGATCGAGAGGTGGCGCTGGTGCTTCACAAAGACCGGGGCAATTGTTTGAGTAACTACAATGGGGTATCTTGTGGAATGGAAAAGGAGAATGCAGTGAGGATGTGTGACCGCTCTATAAAAAAGAATGAAATGCCCTACACAAAGTTCATAAGGGACAGTGATTCAAATGCATATAATGCAGTTCGGGACAGGGATCTATATGATGGAAAATCAATGGTTATAATTAGTCTATGATTGAATGCCGAGTAGACTAAATTATATGTTTGTTTTACAAGAAAAGTATAGCCAAGCTCTCTTCAAAATCTACTTTTAAAAACACTTGAGGCTTATTCTTTTAAGATTTCTGGCGTATCAAGCAGATCCACCCATAAATGATAAAGTATGGTACAAAATATGTTTTTGAAAGAACAGTTGAGGCTTGCATGAGATTCTCTAGCAGACAATAAAAATATCTTTTATTTCGTTCTAATGAACAAGTACAAGAAAACTATGCATTAAAACTGTGTCTGTATATTCAAATTCTATCTAAAATAAAATCAACATTGTTTTACTTATTTAATGGTAGAACAACTGCTAGGAAATCAAATTATCCTAATCATGGAAGCATGGAAGAGCCGAGTGTTAAGAGATTGTTATGACATATGTTATCAATCGGCGACAATTATCGCTGATGTAAACAAAGACCTTGATAAACCCCATAACTGCAGAAACCCAAGCATTACCACACATACAGCAAGTTCACAATGGGACATTATACAATTTACTCACTCTTAATGCAAACAAAACCACCTCTACAATCTTCACATTCGACCCTGCAAAATACAGATACATACTACACCTGCCGATGGTAAAGGAACCAAAAATCCTTGGGCTTACACTTGAGCCTAAAATCATTTACACAAAACACATTAACAACACTCATCAAAACTAAACCCACCATAAACATGCTGAAGGCCCTCACCACCACACTTTGGGGGGAAAACCAAAGAAACTCTTACCACATACAAAACCATCACACAACCATAGAGTAAACAAAGACTATTTGGTCACCAATCACATCCACCACAAACATCAACGGACTACAAACAATTCAAAACATTGCTATCAGAACAAACACTGGCTGCACATTAGACATAAATACACATCACCTCTACAATAATCCTCCCCATAAAAACACATACAACTCTGAAAAACAGCCCAGCACCTAGATCACCCCCTTCATCCACTCACACAAACAATAAAACAAGACAAAAACTCATTCACAAACAGTGACAAACAACAGACAACCAAATAAAATACTCAACACGCAAGCACCAGACATCAATAACACAGAACAATCACAGAGGAGGCCCTCTGGTGAGAGCGGCGAGGCTGCTTGCCCGATAGTTGAACCTGCTTGGTGGGGGTTAGCTACTCTGACGTGAGGGCTCCAGCCTCTGGTGAGGATGGAGCGGAGCCGACAACAACAACAACCTTGAAATAACCGTAGTCTTTTATTTCCACTATAACAAATTTGTTTTCTTTTTTAAATTTTCATTAAAAAACAAAGTTTGTTTTGGGGGGCAACCCATTTTCTTGAGCTGAAGAAGGCGGGTTACCCTCCAAAACATATTTTTAAACGAAATAATTAAAAAAAATGAAATTTTGCTATTGTGGAAACAAAACACTACTATAGTTAAAAACTAGTAATTTAGTTTTCAAATTATTGATATTACATATCTATGAAATGTCATCAGAGAAAACTTTAAGAACGAATGTGGCAGTTTTTCTTCACAACAAAAGAATATCCACATCAAGGGAATGGGTGAGTCCGAAATCCATTTATTTATTGAGCTGACTAGGAACAGAAGATTGAAGAAGAGTTTTAAAACTGCAATACCACTTGGTTCCATTACATTACAGTAGAATATTCTGAGCTTCCTTCAACACTCCTATGCAAGACATGCTTCTCAACTAGGAGTTAGTTTCACTAAGATAAAGTGCAAAAATAATATGGATATTCATTCTCCATTGCATGTTGCATTGTCCTCAATTGAACAACAATGTGATAAACTGACAAAGAAGAAGCAGGCCCACCTTTCACATTAATGAAGGTTAAGATTATAAAATACAAATATAATATTGTATTATTTCCTTAAAAAATAAATACAAAATAAAAAAATGAACAATTTTTATTATTGTTATCTTCTTTATATATAGTCTCCGGTATAAATTAATATTTCTAAGAAATGTTTCCGGTCCATGTCACATTAAAAAACAACTGCTGGTACAACAGATTAGATTGTTTGAGAAGCATTGGTATAGAGGACCTCTTTTCTTTTTTTTCTTTAGAACCTAAGTATTTCATGATTTTTGTCTGTTTCCTGGAAAACAATAACTGCAGTGAGATAAACATCGATGGCTATATTTTTTGTTCTATTTGAACATGTTATGTATGAGGGTTGACAGGACTAGTCAATTTCCTTTTTGAACAACCTGGCTTGTGCATGGGCACTATGAACTGCAGAACCTCGTAATTTTACTCAACAACCATTGAAATATTATTTGCTGCAGTTTCGTAGTACCAATGCATGAGCTGCCACTGGGCACAACAAATGTCTTATCTGTGCTCATGCAAAGACAGTGGTTACAGGGGGAAAGGATGAACAATGCCTTATCTTTTTTGATGTTTGATGAAGGAGTTGCCTTCTATTTTTTTGTGTTGGTAGGTGAGATAATTTTCTTCATTCCAGGTTGCTATGCGAGTCATCTATTTCTTTTTTGGTTTTCTGAGTTACCTTTATTTTTTTGGTTGCTAGGTTAGTATTGAGTATACTTTCATTTTTTGGTTGCTAAGAGAGTAACCTTTTTTTGGTTACTAAGCAAGCAAATTGTTCAATTTTGGTTGCTTGTTGTTAGATTAGTTATTTTTTATAGTTGTTTGTGTTGCTTGATGATCTCTCATTTATATTTTTATTCTAATGAGCTACATTTCTTTTGAAGTGGGAGAAGTCCATTTTTGCTGTTAGATACATCAGCATTTCAATTTTTGTTGCTAGAAGAGTCCTATTTTATTTTCGTACTTGAAAATAACCTTTTATTTGCATGCTCGATAAATTAACTCTTCTGGTTATCATATAAGTACACTTTTATATAGTTAAAAATGTTTTTTGTTATTTTAAATGTCTACATGTTCTATATTAGGTCTTAAAACTTTGTTTTGAGGTGTTTTCAAGTCTGCATAGCAATTAATATTATATATGGTCCTCAAAAATACTACTACTACTAATAATAATAATAGTAACAATGATTGAGTTGGCACTAATGTGTTATATGCTTCTTAAAAAATTATGGAAATCTGTCTTCCATTTGAGATAAGATTTTCTTCAAGAGGAGAGTGAAGCATCCAACTATAAAAATTAACCTAACTTGATGCATTCTGGGACCATAAGGATGCCATGTTGTTTACTGATTTTTGAAGAACTTTCTATAAATAACTATGTTTCTTCACACACAAGCTGCTTAGATCTATTTACTAAAATTAACTAAAAAGGCCTGCCTAAATACTTCACTTTAAAGGAGTAATGGTGTAAATACACATGTTTAAATAATTTTGATATATTTTTAACATCCTAATCAGAAATTTATGTAATATCTTTTTTGTATAAGTAAATACTTTATTGATAGATGTCATTAAACCGTGGTTAATGAACCTAGTTGAAAGTTTAATATATTTAACATATTATATAAAACATTGGGAAATGCACAAATTACATTAAAAACTTTCCATCCTTGCGGGGCATTTGGTGGACCCTCCGGACCATGTTAGCTTCTAAATATTTTTCCTGGCACTTAACATCATCATGACTTTACTTGTTTCTTTTTTGTTATTAAACTGTGTTTGAAAAAACAACTTCCATAAATGACCTTTGATTATTGCTGGGTGATTTGTGGACTCAAATTTTGGCATTTTTGTCAACAAAAAAAAATAATTTTACAGAAGAGTTTATTTAAATGAAAATGAAGAATATAACATGCTACACTGTAGTGCCTGTACTGGTGTTATTGATTTTTTTTGTGAAGTCAGTATTTGTTTATTAATACTTACATTTTATTAGAAAGTTGAAATTCATGGTTAACCAAGATTTTTGTTTGATGGTTTAGAGGAAAGTTTATTTAAAACAAATAAAAGAACTGGAGATTTTAAGGTAAAATGCTTGAATAACATTTTTGAATAAAGATTGTTTTTCAATTATTTGCATTTTATGAGTTCTTAGAAACATACAAACACAGCTTTTAATGTGTAGCATTTACTCATGCTTGTTTATGTTAGACAAACCTTTAAATATACATTGTCATGACCATTGTTTCTCTCAATAGCTCTCAGGCCATATAAATGTCAATTTAATAATAAATACGTGATTATAAATGAATCCGTCAACTAAAAATATTTAAAATATACAGTTTTAAATTATTTAATCAGTTTTTGTCGAGCATGCCAGTGGCAAAGCTCTACAAAGGTGTTACTATTCCGTCGGTCTTCATCGTTGGCGTAGTAGTTGTAAGCTAATATTCAAGTTTTTTGTTTGCTGACCTACAGTTATCATGTATATCTCAAATTAATAGTTATGAGGTGTAAAATAAAAATTCCCAAGTAATATTTTTTGAAAAAACTTATAATTTTTGAGAAAAGTTTATGATTTTTTTTTTAAGTTTACCATTTTTTCCATATTCAAGTAAAACATTCAAGTTGTTGACCTACAGTTATCATTTGTATCTCAAATGAACATTTATGAAGTGAACATTAAATGTTAGACAATTTTTCATATTTAAATAAGTTTGTTTTTCATACATGCGAAACATTGTTGACCTTGGTTCTCTGGCTAAATAATTAGCAGTGCATAGCTACCCTTCTGGGTTTAGTTTCTAAAGTGGTTACTAAAAAAGTAGATTTTGGGTACAAAATCATTTTTTATAAATAAAAGTTGATGAGAAAATTCATTTTTTAGACATGGTAGAAAAATAAATTTTTGGTAAAAATATGTGAAAAAAGTGTAGTCCTAAGAAAATCAAAAGTTATTGAAATATTAAAATTCAACATTAACCAAAACATACCGGTTTATAGCAGAGGCATAAACAAAACATAGCTCTAAATTCAAGTCAGTATACAAAAAGTTATTTCAATAAATTTAAGTTTAATTTTTGTATGCACAAACGCACACAGATACACACACATGCACATATACACACATGTACACATGCACAGATACACACACGCACACATGCACAGATACACACACGCACACATGCACACATGCACAGATACACACACGCACACACATATACACATACACACACATGCACATACACACACATGCACATACACACACATGCACATATACACATACACACACATGCACATATACACATACACACACATGCACATATACACACAAACACACATGCACATATACACACAAACACACATGCACATATACACACACACATGCATATATACACACACACACATGCACATATACACACATGCACATATACACACACACATGCACATATACACACACACACATACAGTATACACACACCCACACATGCACATATACACACATACACACACGCACACATGCACAGATACACACGTGCACACATACACACACACGCGCACATACACACGCGCACAGATACACACACGCATACATGCACAGATACACACACATGCTCAGATACACACACGCACAGATACACACACGCACAGATACACACACGCACACATGCACACACGCACAGATACACACACGCACACATGCACAGATACACACACACACATGCACATACACACACACATGCACAGATACACACACACACACACATGCACAGATACACACATGCACATATACACACACGCACATATACACACACGCACATATACACACACGCACATATTCACACACGCACATATACACACACGCACATATACACACACGCATATATACACACACGCACATATACACACATGCACATATACACACATGCACATATACACACATGCACATATACACACATGCACAGATACACACACATGCACAGATACACACACATGCACAAATACACACATACACACACGCAACATGCACAGATACACACACACAACATGCACAGATACACATATGCACACATGCATACACTCACGCACACATGCATACACTCACGCACACATGCATACACTCACGCACACATACACACACACACACACGCAAGCAGACATACACACACGCAAGCAGACATACACACACGCACACACACACACACGCAAGCACACATACGCAAGCACACACACACACACGCAAACACACATGCAAGCACACATACACACATACGCACCAAACACACACACACATGCACCAAACACACACACACACACACGCAAGCACACGCACATACACATGCACACACACGCACATACACATGCACACACGCACAGTGTGTCAAACAGGGACATTTTTTTTCGTTCTCCAAAAATTCACTTTCCATAAATGTTCTCCAGGCAGAGTTTCATTGGACTATTTCTCTTTAAAAATAAATAAATATAATTGAATTATAGGTTCTTTTTTCAAAATGAAGGCTATTATTAGTGTAAATAATTTATAGCTTTGCATGGAATTGTACTAATACTGATTTAAATGAGTTTTATTAAAAATGAT
>JARUHE010341037.1:0-10469 GCA_031471125.1 Archaeomysis grebnitzkii | reverse complement strand
TATTATTAATTATATATATATATATATATACATACATATACATACATATATATGTATATATACATTTAAATATATATTTCGAGGTTTATACATATATATGTGTATATATTTATATATATATTCAAACATATACGTATAATATAAAAAAATGTTATACGAAAAATAATATTTTCTTAGCCTGCTACAGTATCTTTTTATTTAAATTTTGTTTATGTTTCTCCCTTAGATTGTTTGGTTAAGCTGCGTAATTGTCATCATTAACTTAATTACTATTTGATTGTAATTGTTTATTAGTGCGTGAATAAATATTTTTGTTTGGTTCATATAAACAAGTTCATACCACCACTTTCTTTCACACTCAATTTTCTTCTGTTTTGCTCATGAATTGTTTATTTTTTCGTTTTTTATTTTACTTTTTAAAGAAAATAAACTGTATTTATGATTTATTTCTTCATTCCTACGTTTGATATGTCTTGTATGTCCGTATTTATGCAAAACATTATTTTTACGGCCCCACGTACCATAACAACCATTACCATTATCAATCCTAGTACCACTACTATAGTACCTTTTTTTTACCTAACAAACATACATATAAATACTTGATAAATTACTCTCTGGTACAGCTTCTCACGTAGTTTGAAGAGCAAACCCTGGACGGTTGAGAATACTGGTTGAAAATTTCCTTCATTTTAATGCATGCGAAATGATATAAAATCATATCAAAATTGTATCCAAGTCATATCAAAATCGTATCAAAATCATATCAAAATCATTTCAAAATCATATCAAAATCATATCAAAATTGTATCAAAATCATATCATAAATCATATCAAAATCATATCATAATCATATCAAAATAATATCAAAATCATTTCAAAATCATGTCAAAATTATATCAAAATCATATCAAAATCATATCAAAATCATATCAAAATCACAAATAAAAATCAAATAAAAGTCGTATCAAAATCATATCAAGTATTTAATATATTAGAATACGCTCCCAATCTTTTTAAATAATCATAGATTTAGGCTAAGTAATGTAACATAAGTGAAAGCAAAACAAATAAATGAATGTTTGTGTAAATAATTACAATATTAAAATATTTGTTACAATTACTACAGAAAAGTGCTTTGCATTCTTCCACATTTTTAACTTTCATATCCAGGATAATTATTAAAGTACATGTTGTCTTGTACGTATATACATACATACATACGTACATACATACATACATACATACATACATACATACATACATACATACATAAATACATACATACGTACACACATACGTACATGTGTATTTAATCAGTATATGTAAGTAAGTTAGCTTAACACTTTGACCGTTTGCCTGTATAAATGTATCAACACATAAACTAACTTATTTTGTATCACTGATGTTACATAATATTGAGTAAGCCATTATACTTATGTATCACCGGTGTTACAAGACATTGTTAAAGTGTTAAATCTTTACCAATTAATTACGTTATTTATATTACATTGTGTAAAATATATTTGTTTCTTACAATTATAAAATGGGTGTCTAATGTAGTGAAATAAATAAAAAAAGGTTTTTAATTACCTAATTACATTAAGGTTGAGTTCCTTCATTAAACAAACAACAATGTCAATATTAACCCTTTAGCATCTGCCTGACTGTTGCCATAAGGTTAAATTACATTAGAATACATTAGAATGCATTACAATACATTATAATCCATTAGCATATATTATAATACATTAGAATACATTTGAATACATTAGAGTACATTAAAGTACAGTAAAATACATAAAAAAAACATTAAAATACATTAGAATACACTATAATACATTAGAATACATTAGAATACATTAGAACACATTAAAATTATCATTGAAAACAAACATCAGGGTTAAGAAGTGTCTTAACCACTCGACCATGGGTCGTGGTTTACTCTGGATGTAATTAAAATATTTTAAATTTTAATTAATAATTAATAATTTTTTGTCCTTAATTAAGAGGATAATTAAAGGCCAGGAAGTCTGGATTCTTTGACGTGTGACTCACTTTATTGAATCCTTTAATTAGACCTTTAATTATTTTTTTTGTTTTACAGTTATGGTGATGATGAATGTGATGATTATGATGGTGATGATGAATGTGATGGTTATGATGGTGATGATGGATGTGATGATTATGATGGTGTTGATGAATGTGATGATTATGATGGTGATGATGATTGTGATGATTATGATGATGTTGATGAATGTGATGGTGATGATGAATGTGATGATTATGATGGTGATGATGAATGTGATGATTATGATGGTAATGATGAATGTGATGATTATGATGGTGATGATGAATGTGATGGTTATGATGGTGATGATGGATGTGATGGTGATGATGAATGTGATGATTATGATGGGGATGATGATTGTGATGATTATGATGGTGATGATGAATGTGATGGTGATGATGAATGTGATGATTATGATGGTGATGATGAATGTGATGGTTATGATGGTGATGATGGATGTGATGATTATGATGGTGATGATGAATGTGATGATTATGATGGTGATGATGATTGTGATGATTATGATGGTGATGATGAATGTGATGGTGATGATGATTGTGATGATTATGATGATGATGATGAATATGATGATTATGATGGTGATGATGAATGTGATGATTATGATGGTGATGATGGTGTTGATAAAATTATGATTGTGATGATTGTTATGAAGATGATTGTTATGAAGATGGTGATTATAAAGCTAAGATTGTGATTATAATAATGATGAGGATGAATATGATGGTGATGATGAAATTATGATTGTGATTATAGTAATGATGAGGATAATGATTACGATGATGGTGATGTATAGATGTATAAGGATGACGATGATGATGGTGATGATAAAATTATGATTGTGATGATAGTAATGACAATGATGTTAGTGATGTTTATGATAATTGTGATGGTAGTGATGATGATGACAGTTACGACATTTATGATGGTAGTAATGATGATTTAATACAAAATGCGATAATGATGTTAATATGGATGCTGTTGAAACTATAACTATGATGATAGTGATGATAATGACTCTAACACAATTTATGATGATGATGATGATGATGATTTAATACAAAATGTGATAATGATTTCAGTGATAGTGACTATGATAATCTTTTGATGGTGAATTCTGATTTAGTGATAATTATGCTAATGAGGTTGATGTTAATAGTAATAAGGTGATGATAATGATAATAACGACGGCTATGATAAAAATGATGATAAACACCCTTTGATAATTAAGACAGGTATTTTTACGAAGGTCTCGCATAAAATTTCATTGAACAAGTTTGTAGACTAAGTATTACTACTAGCAAGTAATAACACTGATAAACAATAACACAATACAGTAATAATAGTAATAAGCAATAACACAAATAAGTAAAATAATAATAAGTAATAACACTAATAAGCAATAACAAAAACAAGTAATAACCTTAATAAATAATAACACAAACAAGTAATAACATTAATACATAATAACACAAAAAAGTAATACTATTAATAAGTAATAACATTATCAAATAAAACTAATAACGAATAATAAAAAAACAAAATAATAAAGTTGACAACTAATAATAATACAAAACATTAAAAGTAATAAAATTAGAGAAAACAGTAACAGGTAACACAATTCACAAATACTAACACCTATAAGTAATAACTAATAATGTCAATACTAGTACTAACACTAACAATATTAATAGTGATACTAACAAGTAATAATATTAATAGTAATACCAACAAGTAATACTAATAATAATAATACTCACAAGTAATAATATTAATAGTAACACTAACAAGTAATAATGCTAAAAGTAATACTAACAAGTAATAATATTAATAATAATACTAGCAAGTAATAATTTCAATAGTAGTACTAACAATAATAATATTAATAGTAACACTAACAAGTAATAATATTAATAATAATACTAACAAATAATAATATTAATAGTAACACTAACAAGTAATAATATTAAAAGTAATACCAACAAGTAATAATATTAATAATAATACTAGCAAGCAATAATATTAATAATAATACTGACAAGTAATAATATGAATAGTAATACTAACAAGTAATAATATTAATAATAACACTAACAAGTAATAACATTGACAAATGATAATATTAACAATCAATAATATTAACATAAATCATAGCGATCCAGATGATCAACATCTGTTAAAGTATGAAATGAAAAATAAGTGAAATGAAAAGCAAAATAATAATTAACAAATGATAATAATAATTTTAAAAAATCAATAATAATTATATTGATTGTTAAGAAGGAACAATGATAATTAATAAAAGATAATAATAATAATTAATAAATGGTAATAATAGTTAATAAATTACAACACTAATTAACGAACAATAATAATAAATTAATAACTGATAATAATAATTAATAAATAACAATAATAATTAAGAAATGATAATAATAATCAATAAATAATAATAATAATGAACAAATAATAATCGACCGTATTGGGGAAATGATAATAATTATTAAGAAATGATAATAATAATTAAGAAATGATAATAATTATTAAGAAATTATAATAATAATTAAGAAATGATAATAATAATTAACAATTTATAATGATAATTAACAAATAATAATAATGAACAAATGATAATAATATTGAACAAATAATAATAATAATTAAACAAATGATAATAATAATTAACAAATGATAATAATAATTAAAAAACAAATCTGGTTTTTATAACATGAATGAAAAAATTTGTAAAAAGTGAAAGTATTTTTAATTTTCTTTTTATTATTTATGTTTATTTTCAATTTTGTTTCTTATTTCTTATCTTGTTTTATTTCTATTTTATGTGTTTTATTTTTATTTATATCTTATTTATAATCATACATATCTTATTTATATTTATGCATATCTTATTTATATTTATGCATATTTTATTTATATCTTATTTATACTTATGCATATCTTATATATATTTATTTAAATCTTATTTATATTTACATATATCTTATTTATATCTTATTCATCTGGACTTATGTATATTATGTATATTCATATTGTTTTTTTTCATTTATGTAAAGCTTATCTTGTCTGTTTTTCATAGTGGATTTTTATTTATTATTTTTGTTATTTTTATTTCACGTTCTGTCTATTCTTATTTCTTCCAGTAATGATAAACATTTTGTCACGTCATTCGTTAGTAATAATAATAATCACAAAGTCCACCTTAATAATAGTAATAAGAAATTACACATTAATAATAATAATGCCATGTTTCAAGTTAATAACAAGTTTATGTTATTTACTATCAATAAAATATACTTTTTATTAATACTAACATTAATAAATCTCATGTGTATGATAACAGTAATTTATTGCATGCTAATAATAATAGTAAAAATCATTATAAGAAAAATAATAAACTAAAATAACTGTATTTCATGTTAATAATAATAACAAATATTATTATATGATAATGCAATAAAATAACTGTATTTCATGTTTGTAATAATAATAATGATAATTATATAAATAATAATATAAATAATAATACAATAAAATAACTGTAGTTCATGTTAATAATAATAATAATAATAATGATATAAATAATAATACAATAAAATAATTGTAATTCATGTTAATAATAGTAGTAATAATAATAGTAATACTAATGAAATATTTGTATTATGATTTTTCGTTGACCGACATTTTTTGAAGTCTATTAATAACCATGCGTCATACATTTTCATCGAAACGCATTACAATGCAACACTTTTGTGGACTTGAAGCCAAAAAAGTGAAACCAGTTTTTTGTTCTCATGACTCGAATATTAAAGTATTAATTGGTAGTTTATTATAGACTTATTAGAGACTTATTAGAGACTTATTAGAGACTTATTAGAGACTTATTAGAGACTTATTAGAGACTTATTAGAGACTTATTGGGGACTTATTAGATACTTGTTATAGATTTATTGCAGAGTTATTGGAAACTTACTAAAACATATTAGAGACTTATTAGAGACTGTTAGATACTTAGTGCAGACTTATCTGAGACTTATTAGATTCATATGACCGAGATTTATTGGAGACTTATTAGAGGTTTATTATGTACATATGGCTTCAATGTTGCATGCACGTGCTGAATGCATTAGCTGTAATTACATAAGTGTTAGTGAATATTTGGGAAAACCCAATGGAATAAAATTTCTTGAAAAAAGAAAGTAGGTAAGACAATGTAGTCTTACGCGTCAATTGAAGATAAAAAAAAGGAAAAGGGTAAGAAGAAAAAACATAAATCAAAACATAAAAGCTGAAAATTATAAAATAAAAAACAACACAAATAAAATTTAAGAAAGGCATATACAACGAAAAACATAAGATTTAAACTAAATATGCAAAAAGGAAACAGTTTAAAAACCTTAAAAAGAGAAACCAAACAAGCACAACATTTTGAAAAAATAAACAATAGACAAAAAACAACAACAAAAATGAGAAATGACTAAATTTAAATATAAAAGACATAAAGGAAACTAAAAAACAACACATGAAATTGAATAATAATAATATAGGGATAGTAAAAAACAAAAATAAACCGACACAAAACAAAAAAAGAAAATAAACATAAAAAAGAAAAAAGGAAATAATAGAAAAAGAAAAGAAAATAATAGAAAAAAGAAAAGAAAATAAACACAAAAAAAAGAAAACAATAGAAAAAGAAAAGAAACTAATATAAAAAAGAAAATAATAGAAAAAAAAGAAAATAATATAAAAAAGGAAAAAAATAGAAAAAGAAAATATGGAAATGTCGGACAAGAAAAAGTTGAAAGGTAAACCACTGACGTGGAAAAGTTGGATTTAACCTCACGACCAAAATGGAGAAGCAAAAGGTTATCCGAAGGCTTTCACTTCACGCTCCGTTTTAACCCTTTGAAGACACAATTATTAGTATTTTAGGGTTATTATATATATATTTATATATATATATATATATATGTTTAAGAATCATTACCTTAGGGTTACAATACATTACGATTACCATTGGCATTAACCCTTTAAATAACCCTCTAAATAACCCTCTAAATTAGAAATAATTATTCCCATAAAGGTCCAAAATATGTTACAATTACCATTGAAAATATCCTTTATTGCGTAGGACGAGTTCGTCTTCATGGGCATGGACGGTATAATCAGTAACGTCTCGGAAGAAAGTTGAACGACGTTTCCAAATTTGTTAAAATTTACGCGGGAAAATCAGTTAATTTGGTGTTTCGCGGGTTTTTATTTCGATAAATACCCGGATTGGATTTATTAGGAATTGTGGTTGAAGGATGACAGCTTTTTTATTGTTGTTAACCTTTTTCTTATAAACAGTGTTGTTAATGTTATCTTTGACGTTATTGTTATTTTTGTTGACATTTTTGTTGTTGATTTTGTTGCTATAAACATTCTTGTTATTGTTATTATTATCGTTGTTATTGTTATTATTATCGTTGTTATTTTTAAATGTTATTATAAATGTTGTTGTTGTTGTTATCATTGATTTAGTTACTGTTAAAATTGTTCTTCTTGCTTTGTTGTTATAAAGGTTATTGTTATTTTTATTATTGACGTTGCTTTGTTATTGTTGACATTGTTATTGTTAACTTTGTTGTTATTGTTATTATTGTTATTGTTGACATTGCTATTGTTAATTGTATAGTTATTATTGACGTTGTTATTGCTGTTTTAACTTTGTTTTTATAAATGTTGTTATTGACATTTTTGTTATTGTCATCTTTGACGTTGTTATTGTTATTGTTGACATTTGTATTGTTGACGTTGTTATTGTTATTGTTGACAATTGTATTGTTGACTTTGTTATTATAAACTTTATTATTGATGTTGCTAATATTATTATTAACATTGTTATTTTAATATCACTATTATTTTAAAACATTCTATATAAAACATAGATAATTATTTGAAGAATTTAATAATTTACTCCAACTCAAGTGTTCAATTGTGCTTCTGGTCTACAGAAAGTATACATTAATAAACCATCTGTTTTAACATTAATAAATAATGTTTCAATAATTCTTTGAAATGATTTATATTAATAACAAATATTATCGACTTTCCAACTGCTTAACGTCTATTTTCACGAAAAAGTAACATTTATTAAAATGTTATTTTCAACATAAACGTTACAGTATTTCAGTCTTTATAATATAATATAAACTAAATAATAATATAATAATAATAATATAATAATATAACAATATAAAATATATTAATATAATATAAACCAAAAGTCCTAACAACAAATACCTTCTCAACAAATATAAACAAATAAATATATAAATAAATATAAACAAATATAAACTAAAAGTCCTACACATATACCTTCTCACAAATATAAACAAATAAATATATAAATAAATATAACCAAATATAAACTGAAAGTCCTAACACATATACCTTCTCAACAAATTTCTCTTAAAGCAATAAAAAATAAAGGTGAAATTAAAGTGTGAGATATCTTACATTAGAATCAAGCCCTTTGGTTTTGGGAATAAAAAAATAGTTTTTTAATTCATGGGAAACTTCGCCATTTTAGTCATTTTAAAGATTTTATCTGTCTGAGTTTTTCCGGCGAAAGTTCGTCTCTTCATAAGGTTGAAACATTTTTGGTTTTGAAGGTGTATTTTTTTTGTTTTAAAGGTGTATTTCTTGTTTTAAAGGCGTATTTTTTTGTTTAAAGGTGTATTTTTATTTTATTTTAAAGTGTATTTTTTATTTTAAAGGTGTATTTTTTATTTTAAGTATGTGTTTTTTGTTTTAAAGGTGTATTTCTTTATTTTAAAGTTGTGTTTTTTATTTTAAATGTGTATTTTTTTTCTTTTAAAGGTGTATTTTTTGTTTCAAATGTATATTTTTTTATTTAAAAGGTGTATTTTTTATTTTAAATGTGATTTTCTCACTTTTGATGATGTTAAATTTTAATTTAAAGGTGTATTATTATTGGATATCAAAGTTGATTTGCTTTTACTTTAAATGTGTATTTGTTTGGTTTTTAATGATGAAATTTTTTGTTTTTATTTTACAATGAATTGTGTTTCACTTTATTTGTAGAACATTTTTCTTTAACGTTTTTTTATGCATAACTTCATGGATGGGTGAACTTAATTTTTTACCTTTGCTTAAAATGTTCAAATAACAACAAAAAAATACACATTCCTTTTATATCCCAACAATCTATGATTCGAACCATCAATTATATATAAATATATATATTTATATATATATATATATATATTTATATATATCAATCTATGACGTCATCATTTGCATAATGTATTTCATGGAACATAAAAAAAGTGCAATGATGTGTCAAAATTATATGATAGTAATTAATCATATTCCTCCAAAGCTGTTATTATTATTATAATTATTAATATTGCCAGTATTATTATTATTATTACAATTATTATTATTATTATAATTATTATTACAATTATTATTATTATTAATGTTACAGTAATTACATACCATTTATTTTTTTCATTAGTAATACTTTTGATGTCGTAGCTACTTTAAATAATTATGAAGGAAATACTGGTAATGATTATAAATTATACTTATTTGAGATGATAAAATGATTTGTAAATTATTACTTTATCAGGTTTTCAACTTTTTATGGTGCAAGTGATAATGATAATAATAATGATAACTATTATATATTACTATGATAGTTGAAATAATATTTGTAATAATGCAAGTGATTATGATGATAATAATGATAACTATTATAGATATTACTATGATAGTTGAAATAATATTTATAATAATGCAAGTGATAATCATGATAATAATGATAACTATTATATATTACTATAATAGCTGAAATTTTATTTATAATAATGCAACTGATTATGATGATAATAATGATAACTATTATATATATTACTATGATAGTTGATATAATATTCATAATAATGCAAGTGATAATGATAATAATAATGATAACTATTATATATTACTATAATAGTTGAAATTATATTTATAATAATGCAAGGGATAATCATGATAATAATGATAACTATTATATATTACTATAATAGCTGAAATTATATTTATAATAATGCAACTGATTATTATGATAATAATGATAACTATTATATATATTACTATGATAGTTGAGATAATATTTATAATAATGCAAGTGATAATGATAATAATAATGATAACTATTATATATATTACTATGATAGTTGATATAATATTCATAATAATGCAAGTGATTATGATGATATTAATGATAACTATTATAGATATTACTATGATAGTTGAAATAATATTTGTAATAATGCAAGTGATTATGATGATAATAATGATAACTATTATAGAT
>JARUHE010341026.1:0-10469 GCA_031471125.1 Archaeomysis grebnitzkii | reverse complement strand
ATGTATTAATACATCTAAGCAGGCTAAGCATATCTAGGCACATCTAAGCATGTCTACGTATGTGTAAGCAGGCTAAGCATGTTTAAACATGTTTAAGCATATGTAATCATGTATTAATGCATCTAAGCAGGCTAAGCATATCTAGGCACATCTAAGCATGTCTACGTATGTCTAAGCAGGCTAATCATGTTTAAACATGTTTAAGCATATGTAATCATGTATTAATACATCTAAGCAGGCTAAGCATATCTAGGCACATCTAAGCATGTCTACGTATGTCTAAGCAGGCTAAGCATGTTTTAACATGTTAAGTATTTCTAAGTAGGCAGAACATGAGAGAATAACCAACTAACATTGACTAATAAAGAAACATTAACTAGTTTAGTCATGGTGTGAGCTAAATTTGAACTAAAAATTGGTGAATACAAAGAAGGTAATGTTGTTAGTGTTATTATTATTATTGCTATCAAATTATTGTTATTAATATTAGCATGCTATATATCATCATGATGATTATTATTATTGTTTTATTTAGTGTTATTATTTTTTATTATTGTTGATGTTATTGTTATTATTAGTGTTACCAATACTAACAAGCTATTTTTTATCATGGTTATTACTATTGTTTTTTTTTTATTTGCATTATTGTTAATGTTATTATTATTATTACTATCATTATTATTGTTTTTTCTTATTTTTAATACTATTGTATCATTTATTAGTATTATCATTACTATGATTAATACAACTAACAACCCATTTAATGTTAGTATTATTGCTACTACTAATAAGGTATTAATTATCATTATTAATACAGGTAAATAATTTATTATAGTTTGTATCGTTATTATTTTTGTAATCATACTAACACCCCTTTTATTATTATTGTTTTCATAACAATTATTGTTGTAATACTAACAACCCATTTATAATTATTATTTCATAATTATTATTTTTGTTATACTAACAACCTATTTATTATTATTATTTTCATCATTATTTTTGTTATAACACTAACAACCCATTTATTATTATTATTTTCATCATTATTATTGTTGTAATACTAACAACCCATGTATTATTATTATTTTCATCATTGTTATTGTTGTAATACTAACAACCCATTCATAATTATTATTGTTGTAATACTAACAACCCATTTATAATTATTATTTCATCATTATTATTTTTGTAATACTAACAACCCATTTATAATTATTATTTCATCATTATTATTTTTGTAATACTAACAACCCATTTATTATTATTATCATTATTCTTATAACCATAATTACAGCCATCCATTTAGTGCAAATATGATCAGGATTGAAACACAAACTAGATCTTGTTCATCAAGTCTGAAGAGCCAAAAAAGATGTTGAAAGACACAACACTGTCGCATCTTTCCCTTAATTAAGTGACGAAAGATTACAACGCACCGCTTCCAAGTTAACCCTTTAACTCATGCAGTGTAATGTTAACCTTCAATGCTAACTTCATTGTGTCTTTACTCTTATAAAAAGGTTTAGTCGGACTGTAAGGGTTAAACTTATTATTTTTATGGGTAACATTTTACCCAACAAAATTCAAAGTATTTCAACCTTTTTCTTTGCAATATTTCTGTTGAAAAATTAAATTGCAATTTCTGATTCTTTCTTCTAAAAACTTTTTACTTCTTCATAAATTTTAGTTTTAGTTTTTTAAGTTATTGTAAACTACAACGTAACGTCTGAAAGGAAAGTTAAGTCACGCTAAGTCACTTTAAATCATGCTAAGTCACGTTGAGTCACGTTAAAACACGTTGAAACGAAATTCAAGTCATGTTGTGTTAGTGGACGACTGCAACCATACAATATTCAAATGATTTACAGACTTAAACAATGAACATTTCAATCAGTTTCACAAAATTACGAACGCAAAAACGTATAAAAATCAAGGATAATTTGTGAGACAAAAATTTTGTATGCATTTTCATCGCTCATATGTTTGCTTTAAATTGTGCTTGAAAGCTAGTATGGCGTCATCGTTAACAGCTAATGCATTTTTGAACAAAAAACTATGAAATTTTTCAATAACTTTTCTCACATTACATATTATATATTTATGTTTGGCAACATGATAAATGATTTTGTTTTCGTTCATTATAAACTCTTAGTTAACGTTCAAATTTTTCTGTACAATTTAAATTATTGTAAATAAAGAGTTTTATTTTTTTATTTATTTAGTTAATAGTTGAAATTTTACAACAAAAACTGAATAATATTTGAGTTTGTATTGATAGTAACCCTTATCAAATGTTATTTGACATAAAGTTTTTTTTGTTTTAAATATATTTTGTGTATTCTCTTAAAATCTCATGTGGTAAGCTTACCCCGGATTGAATGAAGCGCCATATGTCGGCTGCATATCCTTAAGGTACACATCAATTGATATGGGTAATAGTAATAAGGCCTAAATATGTTAAGCGGTGAAGAGCATTCATTTGAATCTTTTCGGCGCTATATAAAACCTGCAATTATTAATTGTTTATCTCGCCAAGCGTCAAAGGGTTAGGTTAATAACATGTGTGATTTTCAGAATAGTTGTCTAAAGTAGTTTAAATAGTGAAAGTTCGTTCCCAGAAATAGTTTTCTTTGTTTCATGATTGTATGGTTCGTTATAAATATTTATTTCAAGATTCTTCAGTTTAGATATTTTATTATTTTAATCTGTATTTAGTTTTATCTTAAGATAAGAAAAAATAATCTGAATTAGTACAATCAACACAAGTTGATGTAAGTTTACATTATGTAAATACAATAAATCTGCCAATTTTTGTGTATATTTATAAGGAAAAAGTAAAAAAAACTATATAATAATAATTACTTTTTATATACCTTCTACGGTAGTATACTATACGTGAATATATTGACCAAAATTAATAAACAAGTGACGTCATGTTTGTGGGCGTGGTCTATATCATATATGCATTGTGATTGGCTAAGCCTTAACAAGTGCCAACGTGTCCCTTACAAGTCTGGGACACGATGATGAAACGTTGCCAATAAATTCACTTCAAACATTTAGTTTCCAAATGACTTTTAAATTTAAGGTTGGAAGAAACCGTTAAAATATTATTTTTAAATTCTAATTATTTTTTGTTTTATTTATTTGTTTTTCAAATCTTTCCATGGTGAGTTATTAAAGGGAATCTAATTTTAGGTTTCAATATCTATAGCTTATTGAAAATAATATTTTTTCCGTTACCAATGTAAATAATATTATTCTTGCACTTACAAAGTAAAGTTTCTTACAAATATTATCATTTTGGATGGTATATGAATCATTTACAAGATCGTACACAATTTTATAAGACTTGCATGATATTCAATACGTCAAGTTTGTAACATCTAAAAATATATTGTATGCATGAAGTTAATACTATGATGATTAAACATAAAAACTCAACGATTTTTAAATCCTCAAATCAATAAATCAAATTGGTTTACAGTCTCGTAAGTTTTTAGCTTTTAAGCCAAATTGTTTTTTTGCAATATTTAGTGATTGATAATAGCACAACTAAGGTAATCTCTATCTTGTTTGAATGTTGGTTACCTCATCTGTGCTTTTGTTGATCCAAATAATATGTTATATATTCTAGCTTGAGAACTAGATTACTAACTTTCGAAAAACGTTTCATCTTTGAAAAATAACATAGCTAATAAGTTACAAACATATGACATTTTTTTTAAAGTTACATAAAATTACAACTCGATAATTAGTTATCACAGTAGTGCTTCATATGAAAATCATAAGATAATCATAAAGTATCCATTTAAGGAATCATAAAATAACCATACGGTAGTCATAATGCAATCGATCACTTTATCAAATTGTATTTACAAAAATGGTTATTAAGATAAAACATGTATGGTTTGGCTAAGGCCTGGAAAGATTACATTAGAAAAAAGTGTTTGTGTAAGCAATGATACTTAAATAAAAACAGTAATTCCATGAAAAATTTTAACATGGAAAACATATAAATTGAATATTAAAAATACAACTAATTAAAAAATTAATAAAAAAAATAAAAAATTTAACATATTCATAATAACTTTAGGTCTTTCAAGGCTTAGATATTTTTTCTAAGAAACAGCCTTTAAGCATTGGTTTGTTTATTAGTATATGAATAAATATTTATAATAATTGCAGGTTGTGACCTAGAGCCGACATTATTCAATGCTCTTTATGCTTCATTGACCTGAATTTTACTGTTTCTATCACATCAAGAGATGTGCACTATGCAGACGGCATATGAAGTGGGAAAAAACTAACAGTGGAATAATGAGATCAAGAGAAGAAAAATAGGAGAAGTATGAATAACCAAACAAAAGAGGATAAAGGACTAACAAATAGTAGAATAAGGAATAACTAAAGAAAAGAGGAAAACCGATTAAAATGCTTAAAAATATAAGAATTATGAATGGCAAAACAAAAGAGGAAAAACATAAAAACCAGAACTGGGAAGGATCAAATAAGATGGGGAAGCAGTAGCACGGAACAAGGGCTGTGGGTGACAGTTCAATTACGGAACATCACTCGCGACAGTTGCTTCTAGTTAATTCCTGCAACGAGACAAGTCCTGTCAAGTTGGGGACCTGCAATGCCACTTCCACTCTGACATCCAACTTTATTATCAAAGTGTGTGTGTGTTGGTGTGTGCGCGTAAGTGTGTATGTTTGAGTATAAGTGTGTGTGTATGTGTGTGTGTGTTGGTGTGTTGGTATGGCTGTATGTGTGTGTGTGTGTCTGTGTGTGGGTGTGTGTTGGTGTGTCATTTTATATATTGGTATGTCATTATGTTTGTGTTGGTATGTGTTTGTTGGTGTATTCGTATGTTGTATGTATGTTTTGGTGTATTGGTATGTTTTTGTTTGCTTGTTTGTGTATTCGTATGCTGTGTGTATGTGTTAGTGTGTTGGTATGTTATTGCGTATGTGTTAGTATGGATGTGTGTGTGTTTGTGTGTGTATGTGTGTATGTGTGTGTGTGTGTGTGTGCATTTGTTGGTATATTGGTATGTGTTTGTGTGAGCGTGTGTTTGTTAATGTGTGATGATGTTATTGTTTCATTTTGTGTGTGTATTAAACATTTTGGTGTTGACCAATGATACAATTCGAGTCATTTTTTTTGTATTTAATCATTTAGTAAATACCAACAAATTAAAGCTTGACGGTATATACCTGCTTCCGTTGCTAGTTTGTATCGATTTAGTTTTGGTTTAGTATCGACAACTCGATTTTGAGAGTGTAACAATTGAAAATGTTTATTCACTTATATGCACTTAAACTATAACCACATGTAAAAAGTTATGTACCGTATATTTTAGGAATGGGTTATACAATTGTTCGATATATTTTTGTTAAAAAGATGATTTTTTCAGGTACAGTGAACTCAAACGGTGAAACCAAAAGACAAAGAACATCCTACACAAGATACCAGACCTTAGAGCTGGAAAAGGAATTTCATTTTAACCGGTACCTGACAAGACGGCGGAGAATAGAGATCGCGCATGCGCTGTGTCTCACGGAGCGACAGATCAAAATCTGGTTTCAGAACCGGAGGATGAAGTGGAAAAAGGAGCACAAGATGGCCAGTATGAACTCTGGAATGGTGATGCATCCGCAGGCCTACCAAATGCATCACCAAATGATGCACCCACAACACCTGCACCACCATCTTCAAGAGCTGGATGCGAAAGGCTACTACTAGGTGTGTACCCTTTTGTTTTTTTATGTCTGAACCACCTTAGAATTCAGGTAGGTCCTTCATCTGTTCAGAACCAATTTTCTGAAAATCAACTGATAGATGTGTACTTTTTAGTGATTTTAATTTTTGGATAAGGTTAAAGTCAAAGTTCTCTCAGCTGTTCAGAGTTACTTCTTATATTACATAAAAATTAATCTTTATTTAACTTTAGTGCTTGGTATGGCTTAATTGTTCACACTTAGGTTTGCAATATTTATACATTGAGGGTTTTGTTATTTTATCTATCAGTGAAAAGCCGAAGGAAATAGCTGGTGTAGAATACTGATAAGACAAATGTGATATTTTTAAGGTACATCTCTCATTGAATGTAATGTAACTTAACTAGAAAGACACATGCATTAGGCCTATATTAAGCCTTAATTGAACGCAATGTCTTAGTTAAGACAAATCTGTATTATCTTGTATTTAACTTAGTTGTATGTTGATACGAACTATGATCAATGCTCATCGTATTACATACATCATAAAAATGTAATATTACCTTGTTATAATTTATTTCATATTGAATTATGCAAAATTGTTATGGTGTTTTGTACTAGAAACAGCCATTTTTTCCTGTTTTATAACTTTGTTCAAAATGTATATCACAGAAAGTGTGCGAGCCTTTATAATGCAAGTTTGAAAAGTTCAACCTGCTTATCGTTTTCGACCAATCAGTTGGCAGTTTATACACTATTAAAAAAAATTTAACGTCATCATATGACGTCATCATACTTAAATATATTATGCAGTTTGATTTCTTTGAAACTCAACCAACGCTGACTACTACAGCCCTTGACCAGCACTTGCAAAATAACAAAACAAACCATTTAATAACAGTGTTATATAGATACGAGATAAGGTTGTATTATATAAGCCTTTCTATAGCATAGATAATGATTGCTATAAACATTTTTGCATTGCATACGGTTTCCGCCTTTTGTTTTCATAGATAATTAGGTAGTATAGGCCTGTAGTAGAGCCGGCGTTGACCCACCGATCACTTCTCCAAGATAGATATGAAAGTTTAATTTAATTAGTTTTTTCTAAAAGTGATATGTGATTCAAAGTTTTTAATGTGTGTATAATAATATTTGTTATAAAGACTTCTTCTTTTTATTTTTAATCCATCTTTATACAAGCTCGTTATTCATGATAAGACCTTTCGACCTGTCTCTATTGCCTGCCTTGTTATTACTCTATCACATCATTCAATTTACAATCCTTCAACTTTGTCTTGGGTGTGATCTACTTCCAAATTCCCAATACTTTTCTACCGTCACTTTCTCCATCGTTCCTTATGAAGTCGCATAGCAGCCGAGGCTTACCTTCTGTGTCTTTCCTAAATCCTTTCCCACCATCACCGTTTCTTGGATTGTTAATTTTTTTTTCTTTCCATTTCATCCGTCGCATCATCCTCATTTCTGGGACTTTCATCCTCCTCTCGTTTACCTGAAGTCCTCATTCACAGCTAAGCCTATGTCTCATACGTCATCGGTGGTCATACGTCATCGGTGGTCATACAACTGTTTCATATCTTTTTCATTTCAATTTCACGCAAAACCTTTATGCAGCTTCACCTATACCCACTTCAAAACTATCCACTGTGAACTTTCCACTCCTCACTGATGTCTTGATATTACAATATCACAAACTTTTTTATTTGTCTATTTCTTTAATTTTAACCTATCATCTGCATACCTTATTTGGATTTCATAAACTATGATTATTTATTGATACATTTAAAACAAAAAAAAACATTATATTTCATTTTAAATGGAAAACAGTAACATTCATTAATCCATCTCTAATTAATAAACTTCAAAAATATGTTTGGGTTTCATAAATTTTGAAACTGTATTAGTGAAAACAAAAACTATTGAAACATTTAAATAAAAACCCGTTAATAATATCATTTAAAAACTTTAAGTACATGAATATATAAAAAATAAGAAAGAACGTCAAAAGCAAAACTGATCTTTGAAGCCTGAATAAAAAAAAAAAAAAAAAAAGAAACAAAAAACAAAAACAAAGAAAACAAACATAAAAAAAACAAAAAAAATATGAATATTAGAATAAAACATTTGTGACTTCCAACACATGACAAATTGCACCCAAAAATCCAGCAGACAAATCATGGCAATTCTGAAACACTTCGCTCGCATTATTATTTTCTTTCTATTGTTTTACTATTATTATCATTATTATTATTATTAAATTACTTATATTACTATTATTTTAATAGTATTATTGCTCTTAGTGTTGTCTTATTATTACTATCATTATTATTATTTTTAATGTGGTTATTATTATTATTGTTTCATTATTTTTTTTATTTTAGTATTGCTTTACTATTATCATCATTATTACTATTGTTGCTATCACTAGTATTGTTATTAATGTTGCTATTATTATTGTTTCATTGTTATTATTTTTATTAGTAGTATTTTACTGTTCTTGTTTTAATAACTCTTGCTACTATTTTTACTATTAATAGTGATTGTATTAGTGTTATTGTTATTGCTTAACTACTTTTAATGTTTTTATTATTAATTGTGTTATTAAGTATTGTTTTAATTACTATTGCTATATGTTTCTATTACTATTATTATTGTTTATTCTTATTGTATTGTACTATTGTTCAACTTTGTTGTTGATACTTGTATTGCTTTAATTTCTTATGATTGTCATTGTTGTTTGTTGTGTGTGTTAATATTCTTATAACTTATTAGTGTTGTTATTAATATTTTTATTATTATTATTATTAGTACTGGTATTATTGTTTGTTCTTATTGTTATTGCTTTCAATGTTCATTTATATCATTATAATTGTGTGTTGCTAATTTTATTGTTGTTTTATATTGTTTATTATTATTAATATTCTTAATTGTTCTTCTTATACATCATTTAAACAAAAAGTGTCAAAGTATATTTCTTATTTATTTACCTGTAATAAAATTTAGTTACTTTCACGATCTAAATACAATGAAAACCGCGGCTTCCTAATAAAAATAGATGTAAAGCCTAAACCGTATACGAATTTAATATTACACGTACTATCATGCACACGATTCGTAAATGATCAATCATAGGATAAAGAATTCCCGTATTAATATATTTAAATTATTTTTTTATTAATAGAAAAAAAACATACAAACAAATATTAACTTAGGCAAGCAAATATTTTGACCTTAGAAGTGGTTTGTCTCAATGGTTTATAATGAATAAAATAAATAAACCGTTGTTACAGAACTTTTAAAATGTTGGTTTGTCTTAATTCTTTAACGCAAAATAAACTATTAACGTAGGGCCTAAACTATATCAAAGTTAGTATTGAACCTCAATTTTATCCTATATGACGAGTTTCCCTCATCTTGAAATAAAAGATTATTCTTTTTTCTCCATAAGAAGTCATGGATACAAAAGAAAATGAACCCATATTTAGTGAGAAAAAATTATATCAATTATTTATATAATTATTTATACAATTAGAAAGATTGTTCTACTGTACCCAATATTAGTTTCTTTTAGAACGTGCAGAATTATGTATTAACAAAAAATATGATATAATATTCAGTGTTTTATTTACACACACAAATACATATATAAAACTGGAAATGTAATATTATAGTTTATTATTATATTATAATATTATTGGGTTTATATATAAAGTATATTAAAGTAAAGTTGTCTAAAGTATTTGCTCATATAATTTTGCCAATACAGTATTCTTAGTTTTAAATTTTCAATCCCCGTTCTAATAAAAATATTTTATGGATTTCAAAAACGGAAGCATCATCTCTTTCAGGGAAGTAAAAACTTATTTTATAAAATATTTTTTAGTAAAAAAAGAATAACTTGTTTATAATGTTTGTTTATTTGTAAATAATTAATTCATCATCATACCTTACATTTTTAATTGATATTTACCACTTGTTACATTAATCATTATTTTTTTAATTAAAAACGGTGTTAATTTTATAAATTTTAATGTTAAAACGTGTTTTGAACTTCATACAACTTTAACTCAAGCATGAATAAATTAATACTTGATAACATTAATGAGTTTTTGATAACAGAATATTAAATTTAGTTTCATATATTGGTGAAATGGGTTTTTTATCAATTAAATATGTTAATATTCATGTATTACAATTTTATTACTAAGTGAGTCATTGCATTGGAATTAAATGAAAAAATTATACAAACACATACATATTTAGTGAAAATAATATTATTTATTTGGTTTTTATTTGGTTACTTCTCATTCTATACAGTGAGTTAAACATAAACACGTTTGTGTATTTTTTTAATATTCATGACAAAATTATATGAAGATTTATTTCACCAAAAATAAACGCTATTTATTTCATTGATTAACAAAACTCAAATATTAAGAAATATTAAGAAGGGTAAATAGATAAAGAATAGATTTCATTGTATGTTAATTAATTAATTGATAGCCTATATAAAAATATCTGGGATTTAAATTGTGACTTTTCATCAAAATGAAAAAACAAATACTCGAAACTAAAACTACTGTATATTATATACAAATTTATATATATATGTAAATTCAATTTACAATATAGTTAAAAAAATGGTCAGGTAGGAAAATACTTTGGCAAAAATGTATATTAAAGAGAATAACTACTAGCTTACAGTTTATATAGATATATATG
>JARUHE010341015.1:0-10469 GCA_031471125.1 Archaeomysis grebnitzkii | reverse complement strand
ACACACACACACACACACACACACACACACACTCACACACGCACGCACACACACACGCACGCACGCACATACACACACACGCGTCTGGTGGTGATATTATAAAGCAACTACCAGTTAAGATTGTATTTTATGACCTTGTGAGAAACAATAAATTTCTATTAACATACCATCCGTTGCTCCAACCCAATAAGCTTTTCGTACATCCCTAGCCTCTATAACTAATAATACACGACACTTTCGAACAGATAAACCCAAAAAATGGCTCAACAATTTTTTGAAATAGTATTAAGGATGAAGACGCAGGATAGAAATACGGTTCAAGAAGAACCGTTCTCAGCGAAAGCTGTGAAGGCTAACTTGGGGAAAGTTGAAGAACAGGTGGTTCGAGTGGAACAATTTCGGAACCTCGAGGGCAACTAGCCTCCAATGTATTTGAAAAATCCCGAAGAATTGAAGAGCACAATCAAAGAATGTGAAGCAACTTTGAAGAGATGGGTTCGAGACCACCAGATAATAATATTTGGGGCTTTTATATAGCGGGTCTAATCGGACTTAACCGACCTCTGCCCCACTTCACATATTAACATTTATGTTACTACCCACATCAAGTAATGTTTACCCTAAAGATATGCAGTCGACATATGGCACGTTCTCCAAGCCAGGATAAGCTTAGCATATGGGATTTTAAGGGAATATAGCCACGTTCAAATCACCATTAAATAGCCTTAGAGCCGACTCGAACTGGTGCCAATGAGATTTGCCTATGCAGCACCAATCTCCAGGCATCGTTCGTATCCACTTGGCCACCATCTCTATATAGATCAAAGGGATTCACAAAACAGTCACAGTTCAAGAGGAACTGTGTAGTTTTACGTTTATTCGTAGGTTTATTATGAGAGGAAACTGTTGTATAATGATAATTGTATAGACTAGCTACCAGTTATAGTCATATGTTGTGACATTGTGAAGACAATCAATCGCTAATAACATGCTCTCAACTGCTCCAACGTCATAAACTATTCCTAAAACCTTAGCCTGCATAACCTAATAAAACAACACACACCTGTACACGTAGACATTTACACACACACACAAGTGTACACACACTTATAGATTTTTAACTACTTTCCCAGTGTTGAGACGATTATCTTCAAGTTGATAGTCTTCTGCAACAATTAACACCCCGTTAATAATGTAAATTTAATATTAGTCGTATAACTACATATTTATATACGTGAAAGAAATTTTAAACTACTGCTACAATCGCAAAGGGTTCGCTTCTCAAACCACATAAGCAGCGGAGCTTTATCCAACTGTACCATCCCCATCAACATACATAATGGATCAAGTATGCTTTCATAGATTACTATTGGCTGTTAACATTACGTAAGAGTTTTAGTTTTCCAAAGCTGCTGTGCTAATGGTTGCATTTACTGTTCAACATAAATGGATATTGTTGTCAAATTTATTTTTCTTCTTGTATCCACGATAGCTTAGATGATGGGCGTAAAGTAGATTGTGGTATAAACTTTGTTGGCTACGAGAAGAAAAGTAACTGTGGCAACAACATTGAAATTCAGAGAGAATTCATTTTATAGTTTCATTAACCATAAATATTGAAGAAATTATTAATTTTAGTGTTAGGTCATTTGGAGAAAATTTAAGCAATCTATTTGGTGAGAAGACAATGATCCATAAGGATATTTAACGGCTGGTTTATGTGGTGTAGGCAGACAGGCGCCTTGCATTGCAGCCCATAGGCTATTGTAGGTCATTCATGTTATTCTATAAAAACTCTTCAGACTAAGAGGATCTTGCCATTTGTCTTATTCTTTCCATCATGAGTTTATTTTTCATATTATAGTGTTCTTTTTTATTTAATGGGTCTTAGATTTTTTTCAGAAGCATCATTTGCCTTAGTTGGTTCAGAGAGGTTATATGGATGGCCAAAAGTACTCATTTGGACTGTATAAAAAGTTGCAATGCTCAAGCATCTAACTGGTCTTAATTAGTATGTCACGTATCTTCAGAACACACGCAAAGCAATGCCCAAGCTGTTTCCAATGATAAAGCCCAGCATCAAGCATTCAAATAAGAATTCAATGTAGAACATATGTGTGGTTCAAGTAATGGTGCGAGTTCGTATAAAACCATCCCAAGTAAGAGAAACACGAAGGAGAATGTAAACAGTTTATATTTAGCAGATTTATTTCCAAAATGATTACTTTCAAACAAATTGTGCAAGTAAAAACATCTTCTAGGAATCATTGTCAGTAAAAAATAATGTTTTACAAACGTTTTCAGAACAAATTTATTGAAAAATATTTTAATTTTGTAAATTATAAACTAATAAAAATCTGTCATCTATATTCTAACCTAAAATACTGTTCGAATTTATTGCATTCCAAAATATTTTTTAATAAATTTTAAAACAACTAAATAGATCTACATTAGTACAAAAACAATCTTTTCTAAAATAAAAATCCTGTTAAGAAACACATGGCTGGAAAAAACATGTTCACAATTCTCAACTAAATATTTCACTTTGAGTAGCAAAAGGGAATGTATAAAACCAGTAAACATTTTGAACTCATTCTATTGCATAAACTTTAAGACGTTAGAGAAAGAGAAGTTGCCATAATATAGTTTGGCTATAATAAAAATATCACAGATTTTAGTTATTATAAGTACATATTCATTTCTATAAGTGTCATTAAAATACATAATTCTATTGCAACATAAATAAAGACTTATTTTTTTGTTAAAATAACAAATTTGCTTTTCAATTATATGTACTTTAACATTAAGAAAATAGATCACCTTCAAGGGTCAATTTATGATTAAATAAATATAAAAATAAATCGAAGAACTATCTGAGCAAGAAACAAGAACGGTAAGAGAATTGTCACAACCTATCGAGCTGCCTGATAGGCTAAATAAAACTGAATCAACAGAATTTTAGCTAAAAATTATTTACAAAAGTTTTATAAAGTGGTTTCAACATTCTCGTTCCACCATTTTTAATTTTGGTTTTATCTAGGGAGGAAAATAAAAATATTAGACTATGAAATTTAGGGGTAGGTGAGGAAAGGTTTATCGTTCATCAATATCTTTGACCAATTATTGAGATTTCAAATGGACAAATTTGAATTCGCTTCTGCACCATTCAAATATAAAAAAAATAAAACAAAAGCTAATCAGTTTTGTGGATTAAACTTCAAAATATTTTTACTTGTCATGGTTACCATTTAATATTAAATATTTTTTAATACATGGCAAAATTGATTATTATTCAAGGCAAAAATACATAAATATCTTTTCAATCCTTTCTGAAACAAAAGTCATGTATGGGAAAAAATGCTGATTCAATAATAAATGTAATAAACATTCTAATTCCTTTAAAAGCTTAGGAAATTTATTTTTATAATAAACTTCGGTAAAATAAATTGAAATACGTGATAAAACCAAGTAGTTGCCCTATTGGAAAAGCTATATTTAAGATAAGAAATCACAATCATTGCAAAAATGTTGTCAGGAAGGGATCAAGTAGAAAAGATAAATATTTGAAAATAAATAACTATCAAAAATTTAAAAATTGTAAAAAAAAACACAAAAAAATAATGTTGAAGTGCAGTAAAATATTTCAATTTCATTTCTCTTATTGAATTATTTTTATTTTATTACAATACAAATGATTCACTACAAAAAAAATTTGCAAATATATATATAAAAAAATTATGCAATTAATGTAAAAAAGGAAAATGAAGAAGTCACTAACACACAAATTAATATGGTTAAATAAAAATAAAATCATCAAAGACATCTTGAAAATTCTCATAACACTTAAATGTTTGATTAATATAATCCAACACTTAAATGATTGCAAGAACAATAACAACAATAATAATAATAAATCTCGAGGATTGTTCATACATTGTCTTTTTTATTTTCATTCGAACTGTTCATAATCAAAGGAATTTTGAACTTTTGGTTCGATACCAGACTCTCGAGACCCTCTCCTGCGTACGACACCAGCGGCGACAGCTCCACCACTACGGGGCACTCCTCCCAGGTCAGCTCTTTTTGACTGCGGAAGATTTTAAAAATTAACAAAAGAAAAGCAAAATCGAAGAAATTTTGAATTGAAGCTTGAAAAAATCAGAAATTAATCAAATGTCGAATATTCAACAACTGCCGTCGGTTTTTGGTTTTTTGATCCATTTATATGTTTTGATGATGGGTTGCAAAAAAAGATGTACAGTAGAACCACAGAGCAACTATGAAACGTCAATCAATGCTAATTATGATAAATTTTTTCAGCCAATCGGCGAACTGACAGTTGTAACGTCAAGGACACGTAACTGCTTCGAATATGTTGGTTGGTTGATTGGTCTGTTTAAAGGTCAACCCACCAACATATTAGAAGCAGTCACGTGACCATGACGTCAACACTGTCAGTTCGCTAATTGACTGAAGAAATTTATCATAATTAGCATTGATTGACGTTTCGTAGTTATTCTGTGATAGGACACAAACAAAATTAATTGTGTAACCTTGCACAACCTCATTTATAAAATACTTTGATTTACATTTTCTTTCTTCTTGTATGTGAATATAATTTGAATCTTCGGAAAAATTTTCTTTGTTAGTTCATTGAATTAATTATGGTCAGCTGATCAGTTTAGAACTTTAGATCTTCCAATGTTTCTGTTGTAAAAACAAACTATGACGTCATCATCAGTACAATAAATAACAATTGATAAATAAACAAAGACATAAAATTGCTTACATTTCACTGGAATCAATAGCTATGGAATTAAACTTCAAATTTTTTCAATTAATTTCTTTAATTACAAATAGTTTTGAATTTTTTAGACGAAACTGTGACACAAGGGTAGAAAAGTGCAATTATTGGGCAACAAATTGTTATCACAATTACTTTAGTGAGATTTGTTAGTATTTGCTACAAACTTGGATTTTCAACTTACCTTTAATCCTAAAATTTCACAATTGACTTAAACATTAACCTTAGAATTGTGTTGGCATTAACCCTTTAACATTGACTTTTAAAAACTTTGGGTAATTAAGGATACCAGTTGGAATAAACGAGTGTTAAATGGTTGACCCAAAAATATATTTATTACTGCTATCTTCAATCTATGTGAACAAGGAAGTTTTATCCATGAGGGTTGATGGTTCAACTGGTTAAGACTTCATCACCTATGGATGTAGTTGGAAGTAAGAATTATGAACAACTGAATGAAGCAGTTGTGAAGGAAACATTTACGTGTATGCCTTCCAAATTCAGAGAAGATCCGGTTTCTCAACAATTTTGATGGAAACAAGATGGACTCAATTATAACCTTACTCACAAGCAGCTATTTCTTAATCCTCACTACATACCATATCTTTAGGGTCATTGATAATAGTAACTTTAAGGTGTTTAGCTTTCAAGACGAAATACTTTGGTCAAGAAAGATTGATCGACTCACCTGGAATTGTTGTTGAACTCGACATTTCCGTTCTTTTCTTCGGGTCCCTTGGGGGCAGCTGCCGGACTATGAATAAAGGCAAAAAATAAGATGCTAACTAAATGCGTGAAAAAGTCAAGTCATTAGTGACCAAAAGTGAAGCTAGAAAGTTCAAACAAAATACGGTTTACTCTTGGCACTTCAATTCAAATACATTGAAAGATGCAAGCTAAGTTACACAAAAGATTTTAAAGGTTTTAGAGGAAAATCTAAGACAAAATTAACAAAAGTGCTCTACAATATACAAAATTTTAAATAAATCTAGTTTATTAAAAAAAGTTTTATGAAGTACAAAAAACTGAAAAATACTGAATAAATATAACCTTTTTCTTAAAAAAACGTAAATAAAAAGTGAATTAAATTCCCACCACCAGTGCACCACAAATAGACATACAAAAATACCCAAAAAACAAATTTTGGAAAATATTTAAAAACATTTAACTGTAATATAAACTAAACTGTGTAAATTTGATTAAACATATTTTGGCTGGTTGTGTTACAAAATGTTATAAGAGTATATTTTGAAATCAAAATTCAAATTTGAAAATTTTTAATTATATGTTGCAAAATATTTAGAGTAAACTTTATAAAAAAATGATTTGATTTACAAAAACTTGGCCAATTCCGAGGAAATTTTGTAGCTTCTACTAAAGAGCAACAAGGAAAATAAAAGAGGTTTTGTAGAAATTAAAACATTCAACAAAAAGAAAGAAAATATTTGCAAACAAAAACATAAAAAGTAAAGAAAATAGTAAAAAATGAAAGAAAATGTTTTGGAAAAAGTTAAAAACTGAGAGTATTAAAAGCAAAGAAATCCTACACATACCTTCCACTTCTTCTAAACTTCCACAACGAAAGCCCATCGCTCCTACGATGGTTAAAGAGTTAATATTTAATCAACTAAAAGCATTTACAAGTACAATAACATTAACCAAAGCTCTTGAAGGGCATTTAATAGATGAAGTATCTTTTTGCCCTATCTATAAATTAACTATACCATTTATCCATTCATGGACTGAAAACCCATTTAAGATTTTTCAAAAAAATAAATGTCCATAGCTAACAATTACCGGACGTATATGTGTTATTTGATTATAGTATTGAGAAAAAAATTTCTTTTTTATTATTTATTTTTTTTAACTTCTATCAATTTTTAAAATTTTAAATGAACATTAAAATATATTCAGTCCATGAAGAGAGAACCAATCAAACATGCAGTAAATCTATCAAATTTATCTCTAGTCTAAATAATTTTATAATTCAGAAAATTTTCATATGCTTGTATTCCAAGATAATCATTTTAGATATTGTTTTTAAATTTGTAAAATTTAGATGTTGTTTTGATTATTTTTAGGGAAAAAGCTTTAAAGTGTTTATTAAGAGAGAATTTTCAAGTACAAGATGCATATTACTTGTGCACAACACCAACATAAATATTCATTTCATACAAACAACTATTTACAAACTATAAAATGAAATTTTGTAAATCATACAATGATTTGTTAAAATCTAAATTTATTTATTGAATAAAAAAAAATAAAGTTATTGTTTCAGAAGAGCGCTAAATAAACTTTCAGATTAGATAGATTAGATCTTTATATTAAAGATTAGAATTTTCTTTAGAAACTTAAAAAAAATCTATGATTTATATATTCTGCAAACTGTAGAGAGGATTGTGTACATTAAACCCCCACGAGTATAAAACACATTTATTTTGTGCAGAATTAATAGCAGAATTCAAGGCATAGTTGAATGTAAGAAATTTTTAAAATAGTTAATAAGAAATTGAAGTTTTATTATATTAGAAGAGATTGAAATAAATAATGTTAGGCCAACATTGCTCCCAAGGATCAGATGAGGACGTAATATAAGGTAATTTTCAATGCTTACTATAATAGATAATCAACCAGGCATTAAAAGGTTAGTAAACTGTTACATGCAGAAATGAGGGGACATCAAGTACTTTAAAAAGCATAATTAACAGCAATTGTAGAAACATTTTAGTCCTTTTCTGTTCTGCCCAATCAAAGGAATCAGAAACGAATGAACCAAAATGAAAGATACATACCTGGGAATCAGAGGCAGGATCTCTCCTTCGGAGTCCACGAGGGTGCCTCCCGCATTCAACACATAACGATGGTGGAGGGAGAACAGCGAATGTCTGCAAGTCGTCGGAGTGTCTTTTTCTGCGCCATCGCTATTCTTCAGTGGAGCGAACTCGTCCTCACGGAGCACTTCCCACACTGCTAGAGTGCTGGTGAGATGAAAAGAAATGTGAGGAGACGGTGATGATACAATATAGACAATTCCTTTCTAATTTTTTAATGAAGGCAAGTTATGTTTGATCTTTTTGGTGCTTGCATAGGGCTGGCTGATAAGCTTAAGAACATTTTAAGTTGGTTCAATGTAACTAAGTGAATAGATTAGGAAAACTTTAATTTGGTTTAAAGTAGCTCCAAGAAAAACTAAAAATCAATCATTCCATCCACAAGAACAACTATCATTCAATTTGGCATCAATTTGAAATTACGTCACAGCTGTATCAGAGAATGCAATAAGCATCAGGAGGAATAAACAAGTTTATAGCATAGAAGAAACACATTTGCCATGGAAAAATTCACTAAATCTTAAACCATAAATTACTCAGTAGGATCATCCCCCAGGTTATGTATAATAAAATTTGAGGTTTTATATAGCTGTTCTAATAAAATTTTCCTCCATTTCACATATCAAATATAATAATACTGCTCATATAAAGTGATGTGTATGACAACATATGCCATTTTTCCCAAGGTTAGCATGTGAAATTATAAGGGAGGTAGTTTTCAGCTTTCATCTAAATTTTAGAGTTTATTATTTCTTATCTCAAGTGTACAATGCTGGTTGGAACCAGATAGTTTAAGCATGTTCTCCAACTGGATATCCTTTGGCCCAATTATTACTCTCTTGGTGTGAATTACATACAAGTTAGCCTCCTAAAAAAGTGCAACAAGGTAAGCCTCTGAAACTTCTTGCAGGGCCATGACAAAATGTATTGGGTAGCAATGCAGATTAACACTCTTCAGTGTTGCATTGAATCAAGGCTAATCACACAAACATATTTCAGCAAAAAAAATATATTAATGAGAGAACAAAAAACTTTCTTACTTGGAGAACTGGAACACGTCAAAGACGAACTTCTCCATTTTGATGCCGTTCGGTTTGTCGGGTTTGACGGTCTTTCCTGCTGCAGTCACGCACGGAATCTTCTTCTTGGCGACGTGATGCATCATGCTCACTTCGTAGTCACTAATGAGGGAAAGTTTCGATAAGAATTTTCTCCTTAAACTATTATTCATTTTTAGATCTCAATCAATAAGGGTTGAAGGTTCAAGACTATTCATTATTATTATTACGCATTTTATATCCTTTCATTTTTTAGGTTTAGTTTTTAAAGCAAATGCCGAATAGTAAATAGGTCATTAAAAAATTAACTTATAATTATGCTAGCTGTATAAAGTAATATCAAAACTATTAAGAATGTATACTACAATATAAAGTCAAATTTCATTATCAGCAAATACTAATTGTATTTGTATGTAATAAAAATAAAAATTACAAAACAATTTTAAACTAGATACTAGATATTTGTACAACATTAACATGAAACTTCCAAACTAAGTTATACTTTAAAGCCAACACTACAAAAAAATCAAGATTGAATTAATCGTACAACTGACTGAATAAAATTCTAAAAATTAACACATGTAACTTATAAAAACTAACAAAAAGTGGAAAAAACAACATGAAAATTAAGTGAATGTAAGTAACACTGCTTACTATAAATTATGCACTTTCCATCGGTGGCACAAGTATCTGACATTTGTCAAATGGAAAAATAAGAATAATAAGTTATAAATTCTTATTTTTTGGTGCCCATTTCATACTGTGGAAATATACTATCGATTTTAACAGTAAGGAATTTACAACAAAAAATAGTAATTTATAACTTCATTATTCTTAATTTTTCTATTTGAAAAATGTCAGATACTTGTGCCACCGATAGTACATGAACAACTATATGCACATACAAATGTGAATGTATAGTCACCCACGAAATTAATAATACATGTCAACTAAAAAAACATTTGAAATACGTTTATAAGTTATTCAACCAGTTTAACAAATAAAACAGATAGTCAAGTAATTGCCTATATAATTGTGTCAAAATGTTTTAAAATAACTAACAAACAATTTAAAATCATATCTGCATCATATTTAGTTGACAAGAACTCGTATTCTTCGCACAATAGTACATACAAAGACTAATGTACATGCACAAGGCAAATCTAACATGCAATTTCAATATGCAAAAAAACATTTTGAATTTAAAAATAACACTATAAAGGAGAAAATAGGATCAGAGCATCGGAAGCAATATGATGCCAATTTTATGTTAAACTAAAAAAATATATTTTTATAAATTTTATTTAGAAATTGGATGCTTATTATTTTTTCTAGTTTAATAAATTGTTTATTTCGCACAAGCTTTGAGCCCCTTCCTCAAGAGGTGCAAAAAGTGTTGTCCATGCAGCAAGTATATCATACAAAGACCTACATTGAAATAGCTTGTTTTGGAATATTTTAAAACGCAAAATAAATTAGTTTAAGAACCCTTATTAATGCAAAGGAATGTTGCATAAAAATATAGTTCATCTTCATGCAAAAAAATCCAATGGATTGTAAAAGTGTTCAGACTCGGTTAAAAATGAGATGTGTGGATTGAACTCATGATTATCGGACTATAAAGGCTATCAATGACATTATACAAATGTAAATACATTTTCCATTCTTCGAAAATGGTCTGAGATATATACCAAAATATATACATTAACTATATACATTAACTATATACATTAACTATATACATTAACTATATACATTAACTATATACATTAA
>JARUHE010341004.1:0-10469 GCA_031471125.1 Archaeomysis grebnitzkii | reverse complement strand
TCAAACCCCCCCCCCCCCCCCCAGCTGGATTGGCTAGCCGGTCCCTGTCACATTGAAAAAAATCTGCCGGTACGCCACATCAGTTAGTTTGAGAAGCACTGCTCTAGTAAATAGATTTAAATTACATTGCGCCTTGCATATTTTTCCAGAGGGTTCACATGTATTGGTGCAACCACTTTTTTGTTATGTTTCATTATAATTTAAAATTTAATTAAATTTCATGTTATGGCCGCCAGTTTTTCACTATTATATAAAACATAATTAAAAATTAATTATTTTTAACTCCAGATCATCGCCGCCATATTGGTTGCGTTTGTCCACCTGGGGATCGGCACAACAACGGCTTTGTCCGGCGTCATTTTGCCGCAACTCACAGACGAAATGACGGACGATTTGTATTTCCCTGAAAGTGACGCCGCACTTTTCAGTAAGTGGCAAACTATGGTCCAGTTCGCTAGATTTTACATCTTGCAAGATCTTGCATGATGTTAATTCTTGCAAGATCTTGTTTCAATATTGACCTTAATCTTGTTGAAATAAATGTGTGATTAATAAACATTTTATTTTCGATTTCGTTGGTGTCAAAATATTTTTATAATAAATTTATTTATGAATACAATAAATAATTTAAACTTTCAGCCTTTCTTTTTAATTAAAATATTTATTTTAATTAAAAAGAATGTAACTTTTCATGAAAGTCGTCTGACATTTGGCTAAAGTTTGGCTATAGACTAAACAAACAAACTATATTTCTTGGAGATTGTTTACCGAAAAATTACATCATGTAAGACTAATTTATTTTATGAGAGTATCAAAAGTAACGTAGAAGGAAACATTAACCTAACATTAAAATAACATAATTTATTCAAAATATATTTACTTCAATATTTTCAAAGATTCCGATTTCTTAAAAACGTTTTTCTTTCAGGCAGTATTGTGAACGCTGGAGCGATGATCGGAAGTCTCTCGAGCAGTGTTTTGATGGTGACTTTTGGCCAAAGAGTCACTCTCCTCATCACTCTGCCGGTGTCTTTCGGGTCTTGGCTGGCGTTGGGGTTCTCTCCCACGGTTCCCATTGCGATCATCACAAGATTTTTCATCGGACTCATCAACGGGATTCAGTCGGATTGCTGCATAAGTTACATCGTTGAATATGCTCACCCAAAGGTGCGAGGAAAACTCACGGCCGTTGTTGACATCACGAGGCAGTTCGGATATTTGTTCGTCTATGTGATCGGCAGCACAGGTCTGATTTGGAGAAACGTTGCCTTCATTTGCGGCACTGCTGCTACAATCACACCCTTCATCGGCCTTCTCTTCCTGCCTAACTCCCCGAGATGGCTGGCAACTCGTAGAAGAATGGGAGAGTCGAGACTGGCGTTGACCTTCTTTAGAGGAGCCGAGTATAACGTGGAGAAGGAGATGAACGAAATCAAATGCGAAATAGATCAGACTTCCGGATCCAAAAACATTATGGGACAAGTCAGACAAATGTTTAGAAGGTCGATTGCTTTGAGGGTTTTGTTGGTGTGCTTCATCATGTTTGCCATCCCTTTCAATGGAAATCTGGTTGTAGTCAGCTATAGTGCTTCCATCTTCGAGTCAGCACACACGGGTTTGAATGTGTATATGTGTACCATTTTAGTGGGACTTGTCCGGGTTCTTGGTGTCACAGCCTTTGTTCTTTTTGGAGAAAGGCTTAAAAGAAGAACACTTTTCTTCATTACGTTTACAATCTCTGCTTTAAGCTTAATCGCCCTTGGTTGTTATTTCTATGTAAGCCATCTGGGCTATAATGTGTCAGTTGTTTCTTGGCTACCTCTTACATGTTTGATCATTTTTATGTTCAACACTGGCTTGGTTAGTCCAGTGTTAAGTATGTTCAGGAGCGAGCTTTTGCCAAATTGTGTCCGAGCGCTTGGTCTAGGATTTTCCGTAATAGCTTTAAATGCAGGTTTATTTATAATAACGCAAACTTTTCCATTTGTTGTAGATTTGATTGGAGAGCATGGCACATATTGGTTGTATGGATCTTCTGGTATATTGATTGTTATAATTGCAATTATTGTTTTACCGGAAACAAAAGGAAAATCATTGGAAGAGATAAACGCCAAGGTTGTAGAAAAAAGTAAAAAGAAGGAGAAACAATTAGATGAACTTTGAGGTTTGTTATTTTCATAAATATTAGAAACTCTCGAACGAAAAATTGTGTTAATATTAAGGAAAAATGAACCAAATAAACAATTGTGGATAACGATTATGTTTGGTAATTCCATAGAAGCGAACTTATAGGATGTCTCGAAGTCTATTTTATTCTATGTCATGATCTCAATTTACGGAAAAACTAATTTTCAAAAGAAAAATGTTTGTGTTTGACACAGTTAACATTTGACTAACATAGATTCTCAAGTAATGTGGGCAAGTTTAATTAAACAGCATACCATAGAAGCAAAAAAATTGTTTTATTTAAGTTGATATGGAAAAATGTCCATACTTCACAGCCAATTCACTTTTAAATTAAGAAAACCCCAATGATTATAAAATAAATTTATGAACTGGAACTCCAGATGAAGTATTTGGCACAAGTTAAATTATAGATAAATTATAGTTAAATTATAGATATACTCTAAAGGATAGAAAGTACGCCGAGATTAGTTTTATTAGAGGGCTGTAAGGAATCCTCAAAAATTGAGAAAAATATGGTTAGAACAATCTTGCGTCAAGTCTGTAGGATGTGTCAGAGTTTAACTGATACAGACACGTTCTCAACAAATAAAGAAGAAGAAAAAAGACACAAACGCTAACAGCTATACAAACATTCTGTTGGGACATCGGGGACGATCGTGCACGATGTCCTACACGATCGCGCACGACCATGCCGGATGTTGTAGGGAGATGATGCATTACAACAGCAGGATCAAACATGTCGGTTCCACGGAGGAGCAAGGATAAAATTGCGCCTTCCATGTGGCTGTTACCGATCGCATGTTAAGAAGTTTCTTTCTTCTTTTCGGGTTTTACATTGCAGCTCAGAGGATGTTTTCATATCTTCGTATATGCCTTCTAGTAGTTGTGGTAGCCGAGTGGATACGAACGCTGCCTGGAGATAGATTCATGATGCATAAACAAATCTCATTGGCGCCGGTTCGAGTCCGCTCTAATGCTATTTCATTAAGAATTTGAACGTGGCTGTATTCTTATAATCTAATATGCTAAGCTTACTCCAGCTTGAAGGAAGCGCCATATGTCGGCTGCATATCCTTAGGGTACACATCACTTGATGTGGGTAATAGTAATTAGGCCTAAATATGTAAAGCACTGGAGAGTATTAAATAGTGTCGGCGCTATATAAAAGCTATAATTATTAGTATTATTATTCTCATTGACCATGAAGGGTGTGAAAGGACTTGAACAGATCAACCAAAATTAATCTATAAAACTAGTAAATGCATTTCATCTCAGTCAACACATCATCTTTCATCCTGAAATATTTGAATACTTAAGTAATATAGTGATAAAATTTGAAATAAATTGAGAACTATAATAATAATAATAACTATATAATAAAATTTAAACTTGTTTTTATTTCACTTGAGTGACAAAAATAAATTTTAAAAATTAGCTTTCATCTTTTATTTATTTTTGTGGAAACTATTTTGCATGTTTTGCTTAATGTCATTTGGCATAGAGAAAATGTAATATCTCTCGAGGATAAATTTGTTTGTATTGTAAAAGGGATTCGGTAGATGTATTATTTGGGGGTTAGTTAGATTTTAAATTATTTTTGGTAATGCAAATTTGTTGTAAATTTCATTCTATTTTAAAAAGGATTCGGTGATGTATTTTTAGGGAAGATACGAGTGGTTGGCAAACAAGTGTTAGGTTATGTAACGTTGTTTTTTATTTCCATGACCTAATCCAATATGTAAATTATTTTGTTTTATTTTGTACAAATTTTTAAATAAAATTTGATTTTAATTTACTTTTTACTTTCCATATTTGTTTGAAAACAATTCCATTGTGATAAAAAATTTCAGAATTATTGATAATTTTATTAACGCCGACTATACTAGACCTTCACTAGCACTCACAGGAAAAAAGTTGGCACATGTGTCGCATATAGTCTGTACTACAAAACATTTAAATTGTATACACCTTTCTGAAAGTTTCCTATTTGAAGTTGCTAGGAAAAGTTTGTGTTGTATATGCATTTTGCCTTTTATGTAATGTCCATTAATTCAGTGTTAAAGACCTGGAATACATTTCGCATTGGTTGAATATTGTTGAGTAATGTACTTTAAATAATCACCCATACCAGGTGTTCAAATGAAGCTTCACAAGAAGAGGTTACTCATCACCCAATACCTCCGAAAAATTAGCCAATCCGAGGTGTAGAGCACCGCTCAGTACAAGACAATGTTATATAACTTTTTGCTGTATTGTAAACATCTTAAAAGTGTTTGTCGACTTGTATTGCATTTGCTTACTGGAGCCAACAGCCAATGGTACTTGCTTTCAAAAATAATTAAACAGAACTGCTAGTAAACATGATCTTCCACGCGCTTCTTTTCATACCGTAAAAGTTATGCGGTCCATGTATAATTGTTGGTAAACCTTTGCAAGTTGTCAGCAATGATACCAAATTTGAAACTTAAAAATTCTGCATGATCAAAAATCAATTCATACGAAGGATACCTCAACTTAGTGTCATAATTGTGGTATTTCCTCGAACCAGAACTTCTGGATTTAAATCTATATAATAAAATAAATAAATAAAATGAAACAAATTAAAGTTGTTTCCTATTGTTGATAGGTAATACAAAGAGGTTTCGATTCTCCCAAGAACTCTAACAATGAGACCCATGGTCAATATACAACTCAATATTATATAATAAGAGAGCCTTTCTGTCACGTTTTCTTTTGTTTACATAGACATGGTGTGAACGTTTTAAGATTTCTGTTTCATGATTCTACATTTTAGGAACTTTCTACGTTTTATTATTCTAGGTTTCAGGAGTTTTACTGTATACAAATTTGAATGAAATTAATTTTGACATTTTTCATTAAAACTAGATTTTATTTTCAATACATTATAATGGGTGTAAATGCTAATTAATGAAGCAAACAATTTACCAAAATCTTATGAAACCATTTATCTAATTTTCTAAAAGTGGTTTGCCAATAAAGTATTTTTTATGACTTATCTTAATATAGATATTTCATTTAAATATTATTTACTAAAAGGTAGGTACATTAAAACAAAATTGTCATCAATTTATATTAAACAAAATAACAAAATTTATATTTATAATAATTTCTTTACAAAGTATAATTTACCGCATATTATAATAATTTTCAACTTATAATTCTTTATAATTATCATTGATAATTTATAATTATTTATAATCTATAACTATCATTGATATGATTTATTCATCACTTTAAAAATTGGGCAATTATTAAGACTCACGGACTGTTGATGTTACATTTTCTCACATAGTAACTGAATGGACTGAGAACTTGGGTTTGGCCAATACCAACTATACTTACCAGTCTATATTTGATCGCATTTTTCTTCGCCACTGACCTGAATTTGCTATGCTCCATTTTCAAGAGTTTTTTTCTAGGCCAAGGCAAATCAATTTTATTGAGCCCAAGTTCGATTTAGTTAAGCAGTTATACAAATCTATTTAAGTTCAAGGTATAGGGTCAGGTTAGGTTTAGGTTAGGTTTTATATTAATTAATCTTCATACAAATCAGCTCACAGTTTATCTTTTTCGTTTTGGACTGGCTGGTACAGTTCGTCTAGTTTGAAAAAAAATCTTCAAAAGTTGCAGTTGGTTTGCATTCACTATGCCACAAATGTACTGCAAGATAACCAAATAAATGTTCCTTCTTGAGACCAGGTGTTGGCCAGTGCCAAGCTCCTTCTACCTTCTTGTGTGGATATCCATGTCCAGCACTTTGAACTGGATTGGGTAATAAACCGTCAAGTGTTTGTGACTTTCATCACAAAGCCATCATATGTTTTCCAGCAGTCACTTATTGTTAATGTGCCAGGCTCGATTATTTCCAAGTCACCTTGATCCTCTCTTCAACTGACACCTTAGACAACTTCTTTTGACTCTCTTTCGCCCCACTGAACACCCACTGTGATTTTCTACACTTTCTGTGGTAGTTTGATTGCCCGATTTGGCTTTTGTTGACCTTTTCCCCTTGACTTCTGTTGGTTTCTTATTGCATTGAAAACCGAACCTTCTTTACAGAAACTGGCCAAGTTTGGCAAGCAGATGATGCCGCTGTTTAATTATATTCGTTTGTAGCTTTAATTTTTCACTAAATATAAAAACACAAATTTCAAAATGTTTTGCACATGAAGACGTGTATGTGAAATATGTATCCTTCCCAACATTATGGGAATGCCTTCACTGTATCCCGGTGACACTGTTAGGACAATGAAGCATAAACTCCTCAACATTCCATTGCACTTTATACAATTTATTAGACCTAACTTTTCCAGGTAGGCCAAAAATGTCACTTTACTCAAATGTAATAATTCAAGTAAGCCATCTAACGTCTTAACAAACATAGCTGCTGGAATTCTAACCATGACTGACGTGGCATCTCTGGGCGAGTTGAAGATTATTTGAACTATCCCTCTACCCATTTAGGCATGGCAATTTGCACGACCAGGCGGCCATTTTTTCCATTCACTATCCAAATTCTTTTCCCAATATAATGCGACATTATTTTGTTTTATATTTCAAAGTATTGATGTTTTACAATTTTGAAGTGACCTTTGGTATTTCTTTGTGTTTTTACTTACAGTCCGTGAATCTTAATATTTGCCAACAATTATTTTACATTAAAACAAATTGAGCCTACCTGGAAATGTTTTATTCAAATACTCTTTAAGAATATAGTATAAAATGAGAATTCTTGGCAAGAAAAATTTAATATTTTCTCAAGTTCAAACTTTTCATCATTCCTTTCGCTTACAAGGACAAGTTCTGTTATTTCATTAAAATATTTTCTCATACAGAATCTTATTTCAATCTTTCAATGAATAATACAGGATGTACACAAATTAACTGAATATTTTGATGAAATTGAAAACTTTTATGTAAATTTCATACTGAATTCAAAATTTATGGTCCATTATTTTTTTAAGAAGCATCTGTGACAGGCAACATCTCCCTTGATATGCTCCAACTGTTTTCAGAACCAGAGCTTGTTGAGAGTGTCGTGTTTCAGCAAGACGATGCACCATGTCATTACGCTCCAATTGTCAGAGGTTACTTGAACGGTCGCTTTCCAAACCTTTGGAATGGACAGAGGAGCTAAACCTTGGCCTCCGCGTTCGCCAGATTCAACTCAGTTTTTTTTGCATGGGGCTTTATCAAAGCAAAAGTGTATCAGCAAACAATTCATAATTTAACGGAACTTAAAGAACGATACGTTCTGCAGTGTTAGACATAACGCCTGAAATGTTCCACAACGTTTTTCGCAATGCTAAAGATTGTTTTTAAATGTGCAGAGATACGGACGGACAACATGTCGAGTAATTTAAATGATATTTGTCTTTTTTGTTGTTTATTAAATATTGTTTTCCCTTTAGTTCATAATTTAGCTGGAAAAATAAAAGTTAGATTGTTTTGTATTTTCACTATTATTAAGAAGGAATTTTAAAATTTATATGGAAACCCTGTGGGCCTTATATGGAATACTAAAATTTTGGGTAGAGGACAATTTAAACATGATCTAGATAATTCAGTACTAATTTTTTATAAAAGTTTTCAATTTCATCAAAATATGCAGTTAATTTATGTAACTCTGCATACGCCCGTCACTGCACTCTGTGGAACTCTCAATAAAAAACGTTTGTGCTACGAGATTCTTTTTCAGGGAAGAAAAATATTTAAATTCATTTGTCTAAACACGATTTCAACTTGGTTTCCACTTCCTCTGGTTTCATACCTGTGACTAGAAACGTTTTTTGTCTAGATTTGCCACCCTGTAAAAAATGAACAATTATACATCAACAAGCAGAGCTGCAGAAACCTGACTTTGACTCTGGCAACATCTTATACCTAACCTTAATTCTGGCAACATCTTATACCTGACCTGCCGAGCAGTTTTAATTTTGTACAACTATTCCAAGTGTCAAAATGACCTTTATGAAATAGCCACAAACCAGCAAATATATATTTTACAAAAAAAAATGTAAGAAGTTTTTAGTATTTTCGTAAATCATATATGTAACAAGTTTGAAGTAATTTGATACAAAACAAAATCGATCATTTTGTTGAATGTGAAAGGATACATTCAATGACGATGAAGAATAGTAACTGCTATGTGACTATGTCTCAACTTGATTTCATTCACTTGAAAAAGTACTAAAATGTATTAAAAAGTACCATAATGTACTAAAAAGTATCAAAATTCACTAAAATGTACTAAAAAGTATGTTTTTTCCCATTGCTTCATTTATTGTAAGGTAAAGTTGGCATTTTAAGCTGAGACATCTTATGTTGAAAAACAAATGTTTACTTTGTCATAGCTGCTAAGGTACAAATTGTACGTAACGTAACTGCATATTTTGATGAAATTGAAAACGTTTATATAAAATTCGTACTGAATGATCTTGATCATGCTCAAAATTTTAGTATTCCATGTACAGGGTGTCGCTAAAAATTTCAAAATTCCTTTTAATGATAGTTAAAACACAAAACAATCTGACTTTTCTTTTTCCAGCTAAATTATGAACCAAAGAAAAAACAAATTTAATCACCAACAGAAAAACTTCATTTAAATGACTACAAAGTTGTCCGTCCATATCTCTGCACATTTAAAAGCAATCTTTAGCTTTATAAAAAATGTAGTAAAGCATTTCGGATGGTATGTCTAACACAGCGGAATGTCTGCATCTTTAATTTCAGTTAAAATACTGATACGACTTCTATTTAAGTGTTGTACGCAACACTTTGTGTACTGTTGACTGAGGGATATTAAGTTGCTGACTGGCCTTTCTGATTGAAATTCCTGGTTCATTGTCAAACAATTGTCTGATTCGCTCAATTTTGATTGGGTCAATCTTTTTCCGTCCTCTTCCTTTCTCTACATGCACGGATCCGGTTCTTTCAAATTTTTTCACAAGTGCACGGATTGCATTGTCTGTTGGTCCTTGTTTTCCAAATTTTATTTTGAACTTTTCTCGTAGATCGTTAAATTTATCTCCTCTGATACGAGCTATCACAACGAAGACCCTCTCTTCCACATTCATCCTTACTGAGTTCTGAAATTAAATTATATTAAAATTCTGCGACACCCCGTTCTTAGAACATTAAAATTCTGGGACACCTTGTACTTAGAACATTACAATTCTGGGACACCCTGTACTTAGAACACTAAAATTCTGGGACACCTTGTACTTAGAACACTAAAATTCTGGGACACCTTGTACTTAGAACATTACAATTCTGGGACACCCTGTACTTAGAACACTAAAATTTGTGCACAGCACAATTTGAACATACAATTTTAATGATTTGTTTATTTCACATGTATGACAGAACAAAAACAGAATAATTAAAATAAAGTATCCAGCATCATACAACTAAATTTAATAACTTCATATCAATTATAAAAGATCTATTTCATTTTCATAATAGTAAGGTGTTTATTTTTCTTCCATATTTAGAACATAAAAACTTATTACCTTGCGAGCAGGATGCCAAAAATTGAAAAACTATCATCTTTTAATAATAATACATTGAATTTGAGGTGATTTATTTACTTTTGTGGGTTTCATATATGTGAAGATTGAGATTAAGTTAGGTATGACAGGTTATACCATAATCCACGAATGATTCAAATGTTTCGCCACCATTCATTCAGTAACTTTAAAAAAATAAAAAATCGTGTTACAAAATGAGAAAATATAATTTACTCAAAAAATCTCCTTAAGAGACTATTTTTGTATACTTCATTTCCATTCCATTGATGAATAAATCAAACCGAGGTGACGAAATTAAATACCTATTAATACATTAAAACCAATATTCAAGCCTATATGAAATGAAATATTAATAATGTAGGTGATATATAAGCATTCAAGTCATTGTCTAACGCTGCTGCCGACATTAGAATTGTTACGCACGCTCGACAGCAATGAGCAAAGAATTCAAATAGACTGGTTGTGCCTAAAGCGTCATGCAGCTTGAATGTCAAGCAATTATTTATTTTTCCTATGTGCAATACAATTGTACAATTTTTTTAAATATAAAAACAAAAACAAAAAAATTAATCTTTCCCAAACTCTATTACATTGTATTTATATATGCATATTTATTGTTTTTTTTTTTTTTATTATAGAATATTATACAGCACTCTAGCTACAATGACAAAGAGCGCTGTTGCCAACAGCATCTGGTGTTCCCAGACGGTCACCCATCCAAGTACTAACCAG
>JARUHE010341003.1:0-18621 GCA_031471125.1 Archaeomysis grebnitzkii | reverse complement strand
CTTGAGTAAAGGAACTGTTATACATTAAACTTGAGTAAAGGAACTGTTATACATTAAACTTGAGTAAAGGAACTGTTATACATTAAACTTGAGTAAAGGAACTGTTGTACATTAAACTGAGTAAAGGAACTGTTATACATTAAACTTGAGTAAAGGAACATTAAACTTTGAAAGCCTTAGTAACTATTATTGTGAGTTCTGCAACGCAATAGAGTTTGCATTGAAGTTTGTCGTTTCAATGTTTAACGCGAAACGTGCGGTCGGTGTATCAAGTCATCGGCAGATAATTAAATTTATTTAATTCTTGAGATGTTGAAATTAAATGTATTTGTTATAAATTCCTGATTTTGTTGTTTTAGTTAATTTAACCAGGAATATTAATTAATTATTTACTGTAATGTGCATAAGGTACAGTTACATATATATACAAATATATGTGCACGGACATATGAATACATATCTATATAAATCTCCATGATAAATAAAATACTGTATATAATAAAGTAAACATTCAAATTATATCCATATAACACCTGTGTGAGGCCCTACTTTTTGATAAATTAGTGTTGAATAATAAAAAGTAAAGCTAAAATAAAATAATGAAATAAAAAAATAATAAAAACTAACAATAAAACAACCATATTTTTAAAAATGAGTCCCCCAATATTGTGTGGCCCTAAACTATAGCTTATTTAGCATACAGATAGGTCCAGCACTGCACGTGCAAGCATTTATGAAGTGACATATGCATCAACAATATTAAATGGCTTGATTATAATTGTATTATTATTATTATAATTGTATAATTAATTATAATTATAATGGTTTATGTCAAAAATATTTTTTTTACCAATTAAGGTTAAGCTTAAAGCAATTCCAGGAACTGTGTTATATGTTGCATCTTTACTGCCTTTTTAATAATAATAATTATAACTTATACATGGATCAACAATAGCACAAGTGAGGTAACCTACATTCAAATAACATAGAGCTTACCTCACTTGTGCTTTTGGCGATCCATATAACAGCACTAGTGAGGTAAGCTCTATGTTTGTTTGAATGTGGGTTGCCTTACTTGTGCTATTGCCGATCCATATAACGCCGGCATTTTTCAATGATTACTTTTCACACATGTAGGCCTTATTATTATTACCCACATCAAGTGAACGATGTGTACCCAAAGGGTGTGTAGTCGACATAGTTTAATTATGAGATTTTAAAGGAATACAGTCACGTTCAAATTCCCAATGTATAGCTTGAGGCGGATTCGAATCGATGCCAATGAGATTTGATCTTCAAGTGACTCTCTTATCTAGAATGCAAGACCATAGATAAATGGAACAGCTTGCAATCGTATATAGTTTCAATATGTCAATGTCTGAATGGAATTATTTCTTCAAATAGTATTAGTGTTTTAATCTTTCCGGCAAATTTTACGATTCGTATCCAAGTTTTACGGAAAAGTGCAAATCTTTGAAACCATTGGAATACAATTCGATACGTATTGTCGAGCATGTGTTCACCGTTGTCTTAAACATTATTTCGATCTCCATTGTTGTTGCAACTTTATTTTATTTCATATTTATCTTCCTCGTGTAAATAACTTTCTGTTTTATTTACTTAGCTCTTTAACGCTTGAATTATTATTACCCTAAGGTCTACAATACAATGGAATTTGCATTGAAAATAACCCTACAGGCGTTAAAGTGTTAAAGTCTATTTAGCATTTCATTACTTTAATTGATGGTTTTGTTTTCATGAGCCGTTTCGATTTGATTTTGCTTTTAAAACACTACATTTACAACTTAGGTTAGTCACGTACCCATATCCAGTTCTATTCCATAGATTATCCAATCTTTTTTTGAAGTTGCTATACTTTCTGCCTCTACTATATTTTCATCAAGTGAATTCCAATCATTTATAACTCTATTTGAGAAAAAAATGAGCCTGGTCCTACTGCTAACCCGCGGCTTAAAAACTTTATACCTATGTCCTCGAATACTTCCTTCATTGGTTAGCCTAAGCGTGTTTTCAAACTTAATCCTTTCACTATCTTAAACATTTCGATGAGGCTCCTCTCAGTCTTCGCTTATGCAAGGAGTAGAGCTTCAGTTATATTAACCTATCACGGTAGGCTTTGTGACTTAGCCCTCTAAACATAAATTTAAAACAAAAACAAACTCGTATGAAATAAATTACTAAATATATTTTATGAGGACAATTTTAATACTCTTTCAGACGACTCAGAAAACCGAACCGACGTGTTCGCATATTTGAAAGAGGTGACAAGAGACGATTTTCAGATTGTTCATCAAACAGGAGTGTGAGTTTTGTCTTTTAAATCGTATAAGAGTCGTGTGAAAAACCATATACATTATAATAGCACCAGTGAGGTAAGCTCTACGTTATTTCAATGTGGGTTACCTCCCTTGTGTTATTGTCGATCCATACATACATTATAATAGATCAATAACTTGTAAAAACTAAAGTACTAGCTTCTTGAAGATGTAAAGGGTAATTTCCACAATCTAAAAAAGTTTTTTATTTCATTAAAAATAAACAAAGTACGTTTCAGCTGTTTTTAAAAACAGTTGATGAAGGTGGGTTGTCTTCCGAAACGTACTTTGTTTATTTTTAATGAAAAAACTTTTTTAGATTGTGGAAATTACCCTTTATATAATAGATCAATGTTTCAATAGAACTCAATCAATATTGCTAGAAAAATTTATAATAAGACATTTGAACTGTGTGTAAATTTTAAGAATGTCTTCGGAGATCTAACCTTACAAATATGAGAATATGTTACATGGCTGTAGAACTACGTCCATAAATTTGAATGAACTTAAGTTAATATTGATTTTCTTCATTCAAGACAAATGAATCTATTACAAAGAATTTGTCGTGATGTAGTGTTTGACTTTTTATTCTAAGTTTATGATAAATTAATGTTAAAAAACATTCCTCAGAAATTATGTTTAAAAATGTTATGCACAATTAACACTTTACCGTTTCTTGTAACACCGGTGATACATACATCTAATAGCTTACTCCATCTTATGTTACACCAGTGATACAAATCAAGTTAGTTATGTTTTTGATTACATCATACAGGTAACTAGTGATACAAATTAAGTTAATTATGTTATTGATTACATTATACAGGTAACTAGTTACCTGTATAGTGTAATCAAAAACATAACTAAATTAATTTGTATCACTGATGTAACATAATATGGAGTAAGCTATTAGATTTATGTATCACCAGTGTTGCAAGAAACGGTTAAAGTGTTGAAATGCAAATCAATTGCAAATACAAAGCTGGTGTTTTATTCAATCTTAAGCACATTGAAAATCAATTGAAAAAGATTGTAGACAATAACGCATTAAAAAAAATTGCAACTCCTTCCAGATGGATTTATTACAGTGAGGCCAACTATGAAGGAGATTACGTCACTGTAATCACAGGAACAAACATTCAACTGGAATTAGGATATCCAATTGTGAGTCTTTGTTTTTTTTACATAACATATGTAATGGAAGACAAACAAATCTCGAGTGTGGATGTGTATAACTAAGATGATCAAATTTAAAATAAAAGCTTAGTCAAGGTAATCAATACAAATAATAATAGAGGCTGATCTGCTAAGATAGGTTTGTCATGACGCAAGGCTAGAGCCAGAACTTCTACCAACACGAGATGCATTACATCAAAGTCCCAACAGTATAGAAAACGCCCGATTAGATGTCTCAGCCGTGGGCCTATGGAGCCCCTCCGAACGATCATTCATCAATGTCCACGTCTTTCACCCCAATGCTCCTGGTTATATTAATGAAAACCTTTGCCAGGTGTACAAGGATCGGGAAGTAGAAAAGGACATACAACGACCATATTCTTAACATTCAAAAAAGGACTTTCACGCCCCTGGTATTCTCCACGGCTGTTGGCATGGGCAAAGAAGGTGAAGCTCACCATAAGAGGCGAGCACAACTAATAGCCGAGAAAATAAATGAAGCTCACCATAAGTGGCTAGCACAACTAATAGCCGAGAAAATAAAATGAAGCTCACCATAAGTGGCTAGCACAACTAATAGCCGAGAAAATAAAATGAAGCCTCCTCCCATGTCACTAATTTCGTTAGAACCAGAATCAGAGTCGGCCTTTTAAAATGCATTCTGATCTCTTTAAGAGTCAGAGGTATAGATTAATTGAAGAATGATGCTGTATCTCAAATCTCGTTCAGTCTGATCCCAGAATTAAGATACTAATAATAATTTTATCTGAATGCCTGCAGTGAACGGCAGATCTTCAGATTTTTGCTGTTGTGCCACCAAGATTATGTTATTATTATGTATCATTCTTGTTGTAAATGTTTTTTCTTTTTTAAAATAAAATTTATCTCTCAAAAATTCAATACAAAAATGTATATATCAATTAGGTGTTGCACACTTTATTTATGTGCTTTCAAGTTTGCCAAATATCAAGCTACATTATTTGATTTCACATGAATAATTACAAGATTGAATGGTTAGCTTAGAAAACATTTTTGCTATTTTAATTTTATATAATTTCCAGAAATCGGTCCGATATGCAGGTCATTCCCACGATATTAAACTTTCATCCATAACTTTGTACAAAGAAGAATGGTTCAGAGGAGAAGAATATTATGTCGAGGTAAGAATTTGAATAATGATTACACCAATGTAAATGCCAAACATTTCAACTTCTTTAATAAATGAAAAATAAGTTATAAATAAATAATAATAAATATATAAGTAATAAGTATAAGTAAATATAAATGCAAAACATTTCAACCTCCATAATATATATAAATAAATAAATAACTAAAAAGTATAAATAAATAATAATAATAAATAAATATAAATGCAAAACATTTCAACTTCCATAATAAATATAAATAGGTAATAAATAAATAAACAAATAAGTATGAATAAATATAAATGCAAAATATTTCAGCCTCCAAAATAAATATAAATAATTAACTAAAAAGTATAAATATAAATAAATAATAATAATAAATAAATAAATATAAATGCAAAACATTTCAACCACCATAATAAATGTAAATAAATAAATAAATAAGTGGTAAGTATAAATAAATATAAATGCAAAACGTTTCAACTACCACAATAAATATAAATAAATAAATAATATTAAATAAATAGATAATAATAGTAAATAAATAAGTGATAAGTATAATAAACATAATTTTTTAATGTCATTGCTTCAGATTGGCGAGGATGCTGAAGATGTCATGGTTCCTAATTTGAGAGATTTCGGAGGCCAAGCCAAATCTTTTATCACCACAGGAGATGAATTTGCTTTATTCGAGTAATATTTGTTTTTATTTTTTAAACATAAGACACTAGAGCTTTTAATGAAGAGTTAATGTAAACATTTCAGCAGGATTACATAAAGAAAACAATGAAAGAAGTTATGCCAGAAAATAAATATAATTCTTATATGCTGATCTGTATGACTCACCGACTACTTTCATTCAAGATAACATTAACAAAAATTAACGTTTCTCCATCATTGATATAAGCAATTCAAATAATGAATTAAAAATGTCTCCTTCCAAATTTTATAACACCTTACATGAAGGTAAATATAAATACATGTTTATCATTGACAACAACAATTAGAGATTAAACTACCAAAGGTAGTCCTACTTATCTCTACATATCATATAAATCATTCAATAACTTCAGAACATTTTGTAAACATAACTTTAAATTTAATTGAATCGTAGTGTTAACGGTTTGAGTAGATTTGCTATTTGAGAATAACATTTTATTTTTCAACAGAGGCTCGTTCTTTTATGGACCAAGATGTAGTTGTGTTGAGAGAACCCACATGTCTACAACGGATGAAGATATCTACAGGGCAGGAATATACAACTCATTGAATTCAAGTGAATTATCTTCCATTGGGAGTGTTAGTACATACTGTCCAAAGCCATGCAAAGTTGTTGAAAATGATTTGAATTTGTGTGCTGTTCAATCCAATTATAAAAATAGGTTTTGTGCCAATTAATCAACTTATAAAGTAGGTTTTGTGCCAATTAATCAACTTATAAAATAGGTTTTGTGCCAATAAATCCAATTATAATCATATGACTTGTGCCAATTAATCAAATTATAAAAATAGGTTTTGTGCAAATTAATAAACTTAGAAGTAAATTTATTTTATTCATGTTTATCATAAATATTACCTTGGGATAATCCTGTGTTTAAGTAATTCCTTAGTCATTTAAAGAAGGAGAAAAAAAATCGTAAACTTTTTCTTATTTTAAAAATAATAAATCTGTACAAAAAAACATGTAATTACATAATTGCCCATTTGTCTTTCAAACATTTCTCACATTCTAAATAAAAGAAAGCAAACCTCAACAAAATATAATCATGCCCATTATTAGTTGGAAGAAAAAGTAAAAACAAAAATTTGAGGAAAAACAACAAAGGTGCAAAATAAAAACGTGCGTAGATTGAAAAACGAGAACTCGACCCTTTGAGGCTTGAGTGAGAAGGAATATATAAATAGCCAGCACCACCCAGACGGAAATTATCATCGTATCAACGTTGAACCAGAGGCGTTAAGAGTCGTTTCAACGTTGATACGACGATAATTTCCGACTGGGCATCTTCAATGCTCAAGTGATCTCATTAGCCAGCACTGCACCATCTTAAATGCCCGATTTTTATCATTAGCACAAAGACATTAAGTTATTCATCTGGAACTCCAGTTCTCAAAGAGTCAAATTTCATTCTAAATTGTTCAACAACTAAAAGTGACTTTTTAGTCAAATTAATATTAAATATTAATTAACTAATTAATTAATATTATAATATTAACTAATTAATTAATATTATAATATTAACTAATTAATTAATACTATAATATTAATAGTTTAATTCATACCAATATTAAAAGTAATGCCTTCACAACTAGCTACAATTTGATAACAATATTTTTTAATTTAACATTTTCAAGAAATTATTTCTTCTTCGAAGGATCGTTTCCGTCATCTTGGTCTGGATTTTCGTCCTCGTTGACCATATCGTTCATGAATTTGATCTTTCCTTGCATTCCGTGTTCCTTGATCAACTCGTCCAGCTTATCGATGTCCTTTATCGACATCTGCCCTGTTCCTCGTTTGGCGATTCTTTGATTCTGTAAAAAGTTATTCAATTACTCCACATTATCTGCGAAGACGAACTGCCGTTTAAGTTCCTAGATTAATAATGAGCCGTGTTTGAAAAGCCAGCTTCTATAAATGACCTCTGATTTTTGTTGTTAGAGCGGTGGATGGATTTGGACTACCAAAATTTTGCCATTTTTTCAAAACAGTAAAAAATAATTATTTTACAGAAAAGTTGGTTTAAATGAATATAAAGAACATAACATTCTACACCGGTGCTACTAAATATTTTTTAATCAATATTTACTTATTAAAATTTACATTTTTACTAAAAACTTGAAATTCATGGTTAACTGAGATTTTATTTGAAGATTTCGAGAAAAGTTTTTTTAAAAAAATGAAAAATCAAGAGATTCTAATGTAGAATGTCTAAAGGACTTTTTTTTGCCAAAATCTTATATTTTTAGGCCAATTTATCATCAAATTCATGTTTAACCAACATTTTTTAAGGCTTGCTTAGAAATACTTTTATTGGAAACAAATGAAAAAAAGGTTAATATAATAGTATATAGAAATTACATACAACATTGAGAAGCTTTTTTACTCGTGTCTGGTGAGGTAGTATTTGTAATTAACCCAAGCTAGCTTTGTCAAGGTTTTATAAACGAAAGACTATTCACCTCAATAACAATAATAATAATAATAACAATAATAATAATAATACTAATAACAATAATAATAATACTAATAACAATAATACTAATAACAATAATAATAATAATAACCTCAAACTTGTCAGGTTTCCATCCAATCATGTAAGTGATTTGAAACGTCGCTGGAACTCCTTCCTCTTGCCCATACAATTCTGCAACAAATTTTAATCACTTTGTTATTATTATTATTGCAGCCGACATATAGCGCTTCCTTCAAGATGGAGTAAGCTTAGCATATACTATATACTAAGGTATGAAAACATGAAGAAAAAAACATAAAAAAATAGTCAGCATGAACCACAAAAAAAATCACCTTTACTTCTCTTTTTGACTTTTTTATTTTCAATTGGGAAGGTTTGGAGATTTTTTATCGTAAATTCAATTGTAGAGAGTTATGTGAAAGTGATAATCATTATTAACCCTTTCCCGATGGCACTAAGAAAAAATCACCACTATAGTGGCTCAGCAAATAAACAAACATGTGCCGACTTATAACCATAAATGATCAAAGCCAGTATATCGGTTCTGCAGACTTACCAACGTAGTGTTGAAGTAACTGTGAGCCGATATTTTGGCTTGCCAACCTATGCATGTAGCTAACAAATATTTTTTTTTACGGGATAATTTTTTATACATTGAATATATATTCACTGGTGAAAATAAATAAACTTAAGTATTCAAAGTTCAATTTAATAATAAAATGACCAATATTTAAGTAAACATGAACTAAATTAAGGTTTACTACTCTGCATACAATTTAAAAGTTAAATTAAATGCACAAAAAGATGTTTCAAATAATTTTGTTATGCTGTTGTCACCCATAACGAATATATAAAATGAACACTAATAATCTTACAAATAATAAATGTAACTTCAAAACCCTTAAACCAATTAAGTAGGACATAAACATAAGATATTTTTCGATAAAACACTTCGCACGAGTAGCTTATTTCTGTGTAAAAAATAGAAAATGAAGTTTTAATTGGAAAACTATTTTAAATTCTTGTTAAGAAACGTTGGCCTATTCTAATTGTCTAGCTTTTGTAAAGATATGACAAAAATAAAATCAAGCCGATAAAGTGGCTTGCCGACTTATGTATGACAATCTCAGATGACCACTATAGTTGCTAAACACTGGGAAAGGATTAATTTACATCTGTTTTTTATGCAAAAAAATTCATCGCAGAAAACCTTGATAAATTGCCGCTGCTGCAATAAGTGTATCACGATGGAGATGAACTTTACGCTTGAGTGTGGCGTTGTTTTCGGCCATTCCTTGTAAATCCCACATCAGTTCAAAAAGAGTTGGATATCCCACATTAACCTCATCAGTATCCTGAAATAGATTTACAATTTTAAACAAATACAAATAAAAATCTTGTATAACTAAGCAAACAATTTTAGCATAGGCACAAGTATATAAGCAAATCAGATTGTGCTGTATTGTTGGAGGTTTCTTTGCGTTATGTGCAAAAGTTGATTGTAGTCCGTTAATTTTAACATTTGCCCAACTTTGTGTAAGCCCAGCACTTCACCATGGGGATATTTAGCATCGTCATAACATAAAAGAGCAACTTAAAGGCATTTATTTAAACATGCAACATAATTTTAACCTGGCAAACATTTTCTTGGGAGAATGAATAAATATATAAATATACTGGCCTAGGATTGGTGCTGCACTTTGTGTGATTCTGTTGAGAAAGCAATCTAACATAAGTTTAAGAAAGGAAGCAGGTGTGACAACTCACAATGGAGTATTCGACTGATTTGAATGAGAGACCAAAGATACAAAAAGCAAAAATTTAACCAGTTGTCATAGATATGAAGGACTGTTTTGCTTAATTTTCACTTGACTATAACAATGCCTCTGTATAGCTAGTGTCAACATAAAAAAGTCTTATCATATTTAAATATGGAAAAATATTTTCAGCAAAACTCAAATTGACAAAAGAGACCGTTTTTGCTACAATAACCAGACCAACCAAGTCACTTTACACTATCCAACCAAGCACTACTTCCACATTCTAACAATATCTTTCTAATTCAACCATCCCATCAAATTATAATTTAACCCTTCAACACCTACATTATAATTACCCTAAGGTTCACAATCCAATGAAGTTTGCATTGAACATAACCCTACAATTGTCACTATTTTGTTCCTACAAGCTTTAAAAGGTTAACGCCTGAATTATTACTACCCTATTATAAATAACCCTACAAGTGTCATTTGTTTGTCCCTACAGGCGTTAAAGGGTTAATAACCTATCTACAACCACATGACAAGAAGGAACAGCATCACAAACAGAAAACAGAACAGAGTAATGCAAAAACAATCACCAAAGATAAATCCATCTGAAAGCACTTTTTCCAGGAACATGGTGCCGAAAACAAGGTTTTTTGTCCTTCAAGATTTCATTTCGTTCTCTTTAACCCAAAAATTTAGCACAAAGTGACATTTTTCTGCCATAAAAACTTAAAAACAAGCAAAACCGATCCAAAACAAACGTCCTCTTTGAAATATAATTTTTTTTTAGCACCCTGCCAGGAACACACTAAACACCTAACCATTCAGACCTCAACATGTACCAAAAAGACTCACTTCGGTCAAATATCTACATTGTACAGAATATCTTATCCCGTCCCATCCTAATTTTTGCAGCAGACAACTCTATTTAACCCTTTAACGCCTGTAGGGACAAAACAACGAAAATTGTAGGGTTATTTTCAATGCAAATATAATTGTATTGTAGACCTTAGGGTAATAACAATTCAGGCATTAAAGGGTTAATCATCTCTGGAGGTACCCGATTAGAGTGACAGGGTATCTGGGCACCATTAGCTTCCTCTCAAAAGATGTAGCTAACATCAGGGAGTGAAAAAAATATTTAACTCAATAAAAAAAGTGTTTAAATTGCATTCAATCAGCACAGCATGACTTTGGGTGCCATTGCGGCACTTTTCAATAGTAATTGTAATGGAAAAACATTATTACGGCAGCCGAAGTCATACCCTGATTTTCAGCCGAACTTCTCCAATAAAAAATATTGCAGATAAAGAGAATGTGTAATCATTTATAACAAAAAAATTCATCATTTGTGAACTTTAAATAAAAATTCCAAGGATTTACCTTTTGGTATTCTGAACATTTAGTAACCATTTGTTGAGAGGAATGTTCATAAAAAACTTGTTCGTTTTCCAAATACAGTTCTCAGGCTGGTGATGAAGACCTTTTATATTACTTGTTACTCAAAATCTACTAAATAGTCACAAATAAGATATAAAAATATGTAACTAACTCAAAATTGTTGTATTTTAATTAAATTATAAACAACAGGATTCAACCAAAAAAGTTCACACATATGCACCAAGGAAATACCTCTACACTTGTCGAAAGGCTTTGATACAGTACACCTATACAACCTTGTATCCAAACTAAATAAACAACACCAACATACCAAATATCATTCTCAAATTCACATCCAGCTACATTAAAGGCAGACAACAATACATTCGATACAACACCCCCACGCAAAAACATAAAACTGGTGTACCAGATGGGAGGGGTCCCAAGCTCACCTACTCAAACAGGGCAATGCTTTAGAGCTATACTTGCCACATTCTCCAAAGGAATTACTATTGCAGTGGACAATGTGGAAGCCTAAAGCATTGGCCTGTACTTAAAACTCAGAGGCAACACTATCACAAAAACAAAACCCACATTAAACATTCTGAATGCCCTCAATACCACACACTGGGGAAAACCAAAGGAACTATTCACCACATAACCAATTATTGAATATGACCACCTATCACACTCACTACAGACTTCAAACCATCCAAAATACAGCCACAGGCTGCACATAAGACTCAAACACACTATCTACATGACGAAGTAAAATTCTCCCCATACAAACTCACCTGAAACTACATGCCTCAGAACTCTGAAAAACGGCACAACACCCAGACCATCCGCTTCACCCACTCATACAACAACGAACCAACCAACCAGACAACGACAGCTACACCACACACAAGCAATAACATTCTATACAAACAATAGGCCACCAAACAAAATACTAAACAGACGAGCACCAACAAACAAAAACTCCCACAAAACATTGGAACAGCCAAGGACAAACAAATCTCCAAGACTATACAAATATTTTAAAATAATTTAGCCCAGCTACACACACCACACCAAACTGCCTACTGTCTCAACACCATATCTCTTTGGACGTAACCATTAGGAGCGGCAGGCAGGGTGTTGCTTCAGCTACCCTCAATAGTGTCTTCCAATAGTAATTCTAATGGAGTATTCACTAGAACGGCAGAGCTGCTTGTCCAATAGTTGAATCTGTTGGGGTGGGGTTGGATCCTCCAACGTGAGGGCTCCATCCTCTTTGCGAAAGAGAGAATGGGATCAACAACAACTAGAGTAAATTCAAGTTAATAATGGAAAAATTAATTCAATAAAAATAACTAACCCACTTACTATAGTTAGCATTGTGAAGCCTGCTTGAGTTAACAAACTGCCAATATCACGAATTTCCGTGAAAGGCGAGACGTGCATAGCGAACCCCTGAAAAAGATTAATGAATAAGAACATTGCGTAGACCTTAGACAACGATTAAACTTATAGTCAAGTATTGTAGCCAGAGGTTGCTCAGCATCACAAGGTCATGTAAGGTGTCGCTGCGGCAATAGTCTTCGCGCACTTAAATATTTTATAATAGGAAAGCTAATTTGATAAGAAATAAAATGGACAAATGTAACTTGTAAATGTGCTACAGTTTGTAAAGTACATAAGTTGAAGGTATTGGCAATGAATTGCATTGTGAAACTACCTCGATCGAAAATGGCTAAAGACGTTTATATTATCAATAACCAAAATCTCAACTATTAGTTAAACAGGTTTAATAAGATTGTCATAAGTTAGAACAAAAATTGTAAGATCGGAAGAATAAACTAAAACTTAAACCTGCGTATTACTAAGATCCCAAAGTTGATTATGTGGCTTTTACATAAGGTTATGTAAAAATTGAATAACCTCATAAATTAAGACAACTGATTATTTAGTTTGGGTGTTGACCATTGAATTTGAATCAAAAAATCTCTACCACCCCTTCTCTTTCATAATTTTAGACTATGTTGAAAGATCAATTGATGGTTTAGTTTGGCCATCGACTATTAATGAAAAAATTCACATCTCTACTCACGCCTTCCCTTTCAAGTTCTGCGAGAAGGAACGAGGATCTCATCTGGTAAAGAGTATCACCGGAGAACATCGTCGCAAGGAAGACTCCGTTGTCTTTCAGGACTCGGTTGATTTCCTTCAGGCAACCTGGCAGATTATTCACCCAATGTAAGCTGAAATTATCAAGAAACTTTACACAGATGTTCTTTGTTTATTTGTTTATTTATTTAATTGTTTATTTATTTAATTGTTGATTTGTTTATTTATTTATATATTTGTGTATTTATTTGTTTCGTTATTTCTTTTTTTTGTATATTTATTTATTTATATATAGTTGCTTATTTATATATAGTTATTTATTTGTTTCTTTATTTATATATTTTTATTTATTTATATATTTTTATTTATTTATTGTTTGGAGGGTTGAGAGACAAAGGAGACCAACACCAATGCAGTTACAATACAACTTGTCATCCATTGCCTCTTCGCTTCAATGTTAGCAATATTTTCAACTTTTAGATTTTTAGATGCCGAAAAAAAATAGCATTGAACAATAAGCCTTGAATCAAAATTTTGGGGTTTTAGAAATTTTTAGAAATAAATAAACTTTTAAGATTTCGGGCAGGAACAAAGAAATATGATTGACTGTACAACACTAAAATAATTATAATGTTTTTTACAGTATTAGAGCTAATGAGGCAAACAGGGCTTTTGAAATTTATAAATGTAAGAATGTTTGTTGAATAAAATAAAAGAAAAAAAATCATAAATACTTGTGGAAGGCCACATCAAAAGATCTTGCAGTCAACATTACCTAAATTTTCCTTATACAGTGCAACTTCAACTAAAAATTATTCACTTATATGAAAATTCAAACATTGTTCTTGTATTCTTTAGACTTTTTCAAATTACTACAAGTTGAGCTGTACATGAAATGAACTCATGTGTCTGCTCAGTACCATTAAAGATGTAATAAAGCCAGCTTTAGGACTATAAAGATCATATAGTCTACATTAAAGTAAAAAGAAAAAACGGACCTTAAAGATCATAGTCTAAATTAAAGTAAAAACAAATCATAACAAGAGAAACGAACCTTAAATTCGAAATAACGAGGTCATAAGTTAAAGATTCTAAGGGAAATGTTTCTTCTTCGTCCAAAACGAGCTTCTTGAACGGAATTCCTTGTGGTTCCGTGGCTGCATTCAACATTCCGGGGGAAGCATCGCTCATGTGTAAGGTCTCCAACATAGACTGAAATAAAAAACAAATTAAAGCATGAATGATTAATTGCCTTTTTTATCAACAGTTTAACAGTTTCTTGTAACACCGGTGATACATAAGTATAATGGCTTACTCCATCTTATGTAACATCAGTGATACAAATGAAGTTAGTTTATGTTTTGATACATTTATACAGGCAAATATTTGTCTGTATAAATGTATCACTGATCTTACATAAGATGGAGTAAGGCATTATACTTATGTATCATCGGTGTTACAAGAAGCGGTTAAAGCGTTAACAATCAATGCTTATTCCAAAATAATTTAACAGGGGAACAAAATTTTAAAATTATTTTCCGACATCTATCAAGTAAAATGTACAAAATAGAAACATAGGAAAAAAACACAAAGATGAAAATCATTTCATATATAATGATGTTTAAATTCTTTTGTTTTTATTGTTTAACAATTTTTTACTTCGTTTAATATTCTATTTCGTATTCATTGATTACAAGCAACAATTACTTAAGTGTAAAACCACAAAATTACATGTTATGGGTCTCGATTATATTTGTTATCATTTATTTAGCAATAAACAACTCAATAAATGAAGGAAACTTGATTAACCATGCAATTTAGAGACAATAACCTACTATTTATTAGACTTAATAACGATATTTGATTGTCCAATTTCAAATGTAAAGGTCACAAGATATCCTAGACACAATTTAGTGGCATGTCGGGACAACTGACTGTGATAAGCTAATGTTAAGAGTTTATGTATAACTTAACCCTTTAGCGTCCATGGGGACAAACATGTCTTGTTTAAGAAGGTTTATTTTCAATGTAAACTCTGGTGTATTGAAGAACTTAAAATAATACTTACTCGATCGCCAAAGGGTTAACTTTGAAAATATACAAGTTAGCATACAATGGTTTAGTTTTTCTGAAAATTAATCTGAATTGCGTAGTTGATGTATATTAAATCTTTCTTTTCTGAACTATTTTTACCGACAGCAAACATTTAATTTAAAGTGTTTTGATAACCATTTAGAAGTCAACGGCCTTGGCCACGTTGAAACACCGCTTCCCGTATGATCAGCGAAGTTAAGCAACGTTGGGTCTGGTTAGTACTTGGATGGGTGACCGTCTGGGACCACCAGATGCTGTTGGCGACAGCGCTCTTTGTCAGTGTAGCTAATGTGCTGTATAATATTCTATAAAAAAAAACAAAAAAAAAACACCCTTATAAATTAACGGATATTTTCTTCATAACATTTATTAACACTTTAACCGTTTCTTGTACCACCGGTGATACATAAGTCTGATGACTTACTCCATCTTATGTAACACTAGTGATACAAATTAAGTGAGTTATGTTATTAATTACATTATACAGGTAACGACACTGACAGTATAGGCCAAGTTCTTCAATATAATATTTTAAAGATTTTATGAGGCATAGTATTGAATATAATAAAATAAATTTCTGTCAGAAACAAACAAATCAGATTACGTTTAAATTAATTGTAATTTCATTTATATGTGTGTATATCGTGATGCTAATCATAAGCATATCTATTTATACCTGTTTTTTAACAACATAGTTTGTTTTATATGACATGTAGGTAAATAACCTACATGTAAACAATATATTAAACATTTAACATTTGTTTATACTGGGATTAATAATTATTTTCATGCATGTAGTATCTTTTAAGATTTGAATGATTATATTATAGATTTCTTGTTCCATTGACTTATAATTCGATTATTCTTTATACGCTGGTTAGGTCACGTGACTGTAATTTGTAGTCACGTGACTGTTATTTGTAGTCAAATGAAATCGGTGCTTCTGATGCTAGTTTGTACGTCAGATTAGGATTAACCCTTTGAGGACCGCTGGTACATATGTGTACCAAAAGTTTTAATTCATTTATTTTTCTTAGATATTCAAGTTCTCGAGAACTAACATATATTATTTAAATATAAATACAAATTATAATGCGTGATTTAATCATGAATTATAATTTGTATTTATATTTAAATAATATATGTTAGTTCTCGAGAACTTGAATATCTAAGAAAAACAAATGAATTAAAACTTTTGGTACACATATGTACCAGCGGTCCTCAAAGGGTTAATGTCTTTAGATTTAATGGGTAGACTAGTCATTTATCGAACATCTAATGGTTATAAATGCACATCTGTTGTTAAAAACAAAAAAGAAGTTTAAAAATTAACATCCTCTACTATGGACTCTAAACCTCGACCATCTTGTTCTTGCTCTTGTTCTTGTTCTTGTTCTTTCTCTTTTTCTTTTTCTTATTGTTCTTGCATCTCTCGCTACTCTTGTTGTTCTTATTGTTCTCGTTTTTCTTCTAGGCTTATTATTATTCTCCTTCTTTTTCAACGTGTTCTTGTTTTTCTTGTTGTTCTTGTCTATCTTATTATTGTTGTTGATATTGTTTCTGTTGTTGCTGTTGTTGTTGTTGTTGTTGTTGATGTTGTTGTTGTTGTTATTGTTGTTGTTTTTATTTTTCTTTGTCCTCCTTCTTTTTCTTTTTGCCTTCCTCTTTCTCTTTCTCTGTACCTTCTTCATCTTCCTCTTTTTCATTTTCTTCTTGTTTTTCTTATTTGCTATTTTATTCATCCTGTTTTAAATTCATTTGCAACATCCTCCTACTGACATACGTCCTTTCTCTATTGCTCGCACGTCCTAATCTCATCAGCTTTGTCCTTCATTTCTGTATATTAAACCTCAAAAAAACCGCAACATTTTCAACTACAAAAACCTTTTTTTTATACATTACAATGGCCTTCGTATTTTGTTTGATGTAAAACTAAAATCGAACGTAATACTTTTTGTTTTTTTTACTTTCATTTATACAGATTTTCTATTTAAATATTCTCTCAACACATCGTGAAAGTTTTCAAGCAAAAAATACAACGGACTACCCAAAAGATAGCAATGCAGTGCAGGTACTTTGAAGGACTGAATTAAACCAGTTACTTTATATGGCTTACTTGTGTCAAGGTTGTTGCAGAGCCTAATAGGGTCAAAAAGGTATTCGTCAGTCAAGGTCAAATAAGTAAGACGAACAAGTTTATTAATTAAATTGAAATTATCTGTGAAACGGTTGATCAATTTTAGTAGAATTTTATGTTAATTTATTTGCATTTTTATATTCTCGAATTATTGATGTTGATATCTATTCAAACAACATTTACTTATATCCTTTAGGACTACATTATATGTTATAAAATGGTATATATATAAATTACTTGATGCAACAACAAAATTATTAAGTGAAAACATTTTTTATGCCCCACTATTTACAGACTTAAACAATAGAGATTTTGAGATATTCTACATAGTATAAAGCTTTAATCATTTTTGTATGAGCTTTTTCGATAACACGGGTTTTAATATTATTATCAAATTTATTCAATGTGCTTACAAACATATTTAAATTATGTTTGTGATCTAGATTTCGCAAACTCAATAGTTCTTCAGGCAGTTATTGTTTAGTTATTTTGAGTAAGTTTAATGGATCTATACTTAAATATTTTCATGATAATCACAAACAAACTCGTACAAGAAAAGATATTAACGAACGTATACGACATAACACATAAGACATTTGAAAAAGAAAACCAAAATAGACAAAGTTTAGCTGTTAAATAAGTTATATTAAAAAACATACTCAAATGTTGAATAACTACAAAACATAATCCTTAAACTTACTCAAAATAATGAAACAACAAATGCATGAAGAGCTATTGAAATAGTGAAATCTAGATTGCAATGTTAATATGTTTGTAAACACCTTAAATAAATTTAATAATATATAAATATATATATATATATATATATATATATATCTCTTATCAAGGAAATGTTGCAATACGATTAGTATTAAATGCTGAGAAACACAAATGCGTTTGTATTGACATAATATGCTAGAACATTTATAAGATCTTATATTATCATGTATTTGATTCTTACTTACGGAAGTTCATTCCAAATTAGTAAGACAGAAACTTTACTTTACAAACTCATGTTTTCAATTGTGTTTTTTCTTTGAGGTCGAGGTCTTAACAGATACAAAGTTACCATTTTTGAAGCCATAATTAAACTAAAAACATCACCTACTATTAACAGTCAATTCGATAAATTCCTCAACATATTAAAACTTGAAAATCATAGAACCAATTCAACATCATCAACTTTTTTTTTCTTTTTTTTTAAAATATGGATTACTGTAATTAGTTTTTCTGAAATAAACATTATTATTATTATTATTATTATTATTATTATTATTATTA
>JARUHE010340992.1:0-10469 GCA_031471125.1 Archaeomysis grebnitzkii | reverse complement strand
GTCATGTTCCAATAATATGGCAAATAAAAGCTTCACTTTTAATAAGGCATGATCACTCTAGTTATATTATCTCTATGCTTGGACTGCATTTTACAAGGGTGTAGTGTTAAAATTGAAATGAATACGGGCTCACCAGTGTCCACCATAAAACAAGGATGTTTAAAGAATGTACCTAATTTAAAATTATGTAATTATAATGAAAGATTGTCTGGTTATAATAATCATCCAATTAAAGTATTGGGTAAGGTTAATGTGGAAAACTTGGAATATGCATCTCAGAAACTGAATAATGTTGAGTTTGTTGTGGTGAATAATCAATGTTCATCAAATCTTTTGGGTAGAAATGTAATAAATTTGTTAAATTTAATAAATATTAAAAATATTCATGTAAAATATTTAGTTTTCAGTTACCAAACTGATGAGTCCGCGGCTATTAAGAGTTATGAAGCTGAATTATATGCTAAAGAAAATTATATTCCAAGTTTCCAAAGAGCCAGGGCTTTTCCCTTTCACATTAGGTCTAAAGTTGAAGATGCCATTAAAAGCTTAGTAGATAAGAATATAATTGTTAACATAGATCATAGTGATTATGCATCGCCAATAGTCCCGGTGCTTGAAGCAAATGGGGATATCAGAATTTGTTGTGACTTTAGGCAGTTAAATAAACTTTTATATGAGTCCAAATATCCAATTCCAAACATGTCAGAGTTTATATCTAAATATCTAAATAAATATTATACTAAGTTAGATTTAAGTAATGCTTACTTGCAAATGAAAGTCCAACCAGAGGATACCAAATTTCTTGTAATATTCAAACATTTGGGTTTATTTAAATATCAACGGCTTCCTTTTGGATTACATTCCGGTCCTGCCATTTTTCAAAATTTCATGGATAATTTACTTAAAAAGCATGAAGGTACTTACCCTTACCTTACTAAACCTTACCTTTGCAATATTGGTAAAACAATACGGTCCAAACAGAATATAATTAAAACACGGGTCAAAAACAACTACGGAATAAACATCGAAACAATGCACAATACGGCAACAGCTTGTTAAACAGGAATAGCAGAGCGCGCAGTTCTGACGTTCTTATTTTCACTCAACTAATCTTCTCAAATATTATATTAACATTATAAATGTATTTTTTTTAAGATTAGATATGTGGTTGATTTGGCTACATAATGTGGTTGATTTCAATGATGCAGATACTAAGTGTTACAAAAAATTTAAATAATGTGTAAAAGAACAAGCTGACATGTGTGTTGCCAAAAGTTTCGACACCCTAAAGTGGAAGCCCTACTAATGCACGAAATTCCCCCCCTGGAAACTCCGCCATTCCCCACCAGTGGGAAATTCCACACAGGTTAAGAACCACTGATCTAGAGTGACTGATTTCGCACAAGCTTTTAGTGCAATTTTCAATGCTGATTTGATGTGTTTTAGCCATAAATTCAATGACTGTCATGCATTAAGTGGTTAAACTTCAATTTAAATTTAAAACTAAACTAACTAGTTAAGGTAGACATATTAATATAAACAGCTTGTAAATTAGCTAAACATAAATTGGTGAACAAAGGAAACAATAATTATATTGCTAAATTATCTTATATTTTGTATGTATTGAATAATATATACAAAACAATGATTGTATTATTTGCAGAAGCTAACTTGGAGTTTCTATTGTTTTGTGAAATTAAACAACTTTGATTCTAGTTATTCGAATAATAACCAGAAGTTGTTTAGACTTACGTTTATGACTAGAAATGACTAGAAGTGCTAACGGAGTTGCCACAGCTTAAGGCATATCCCAACAATGTTTTTGTCATTTTGTGAATCGGCTCAGACGCCAAATTCTGGAAGAAAATGTTATTATTAACTTTACTACATATTTTGGGTTGGCTATCATAATCCAAGAAATATTGGGGTGACCACTGGAAGATACTATCGCTCAAGAAATAAGAGTTATTTTCAAATAAAAAAATATCCTTAAGTTATTTTATTAGTTATTGTAAGACACAAAAACATGAATAAGCAAAGTATTCATATTTCTGAATGTTTAAAACTATCTTGTCTATTTGCATCATGTTATTAGTTGGGCAATAGTACAGGTTGTATGTTCCGTCTTCCTTGCTATTAATTTTATTAATTAATTAATTTTATTAATTGGGCAATATTACAGGTTGTATGTTCCTTCTTGTTGTTGTCGACCCCACTCCATCCTCGACATAGAGGATGGAGCCCTATGCTCCTTCTTCCTTGCCAGCATCACATGTTTATGAAACTTCTAAATCTCTTTGCTGTGGAAACCTCCTTTGTGAGATTGACGGCCAAGACCTTTCTTGAACCGACTTTCTTAATTTGTTATATTTTGTTAATTATTTTAGTTAATTAATTTATTTATTTTATTTAATTATGTTTAAGACAAACACTCTTAAAGATAAATCAATTACTAAATATTATATTTTATTATATTTAATAAAAAAATTCGTAAAAAGAAATAAATAATTATAATTAATAATTACGTTTTTATATTATCATTTTTTAAAATAGACATTCTTTAAGATAATTAAATGATTGATTATTGTATTTTTTATATTTTATTATATTTCAAAGTTGACGCTTTTAAAGATAAAAGAACTATTAATTATTAAATGTTTTATCATATTTTGTTCTATTTTAAAACAGACACTCTTACAGATAACTAAATTATTAATTATTGTATGTTTTATCGTATTGTGTTCTATTGTAAAACAGACAATTTTAAAGATAAGAAAATTATTAATTATTATATTTTGTTATATTTTAAAATAAGCACTCCTAAAGATTAATAAATTATTAAGTATTATATTCTATTATATTTTAAGCAGATACTCTTAAAGGTTTATAATTTATTAAGTATCATATTTTATTATATTTTAAAACAGACACTTTTAAAGATAACTAAATTATTGATAGTTTTATTTTAATATATGTTATTATGTTTTAAAACAGACCCTCTTAAAGACAAACATATTATTATTTTTTATAATTTGTTCTGTTTTAAAACATATACACTTAAAGATAAATAAATTAACAATTATTATATTTCATTATATTTAACTATGTTTTAAAACGGGCACTCTTAAAGATAAACAAATTATTAATCTTGTAATTTATTATGTTTAATTATGTTTTAAAACATAAACTCTTAAAGATAAATAAACTAATAATTATTATAACACTTTATTCTATTTTAAAACAGACACTTTTAAAGATAAATAAATTATTAATCATTATGTTTTATTATGTTTGAATACATTTTAGAACAGACACTTTTTAAGATAAATAACAAACCTTAGAAAAAGTTAATCATACAACTCTGTTTATCTTTTACTATTTTTGAGGATTATTTTTAATTTACTCAAATGATGAAATTTGAAAGGTCTTTATATGTTATAATGTTTTATGAGTCATATTGGGTAAATTTACCATTACCAAGCTGAAAAAAATAATTAAGAAAAATAACAATTTTGAAATAAATCCTTGACGTAGATAGATAAATTAAACATACGAAACTTTTAATACGCCTAGACTTCAATTTGAAGAGTAAAAAATATTTACAGGTTAAGCTTTTCTTAATAATTGTGTATTACAACTTCGTTTAATTGCAAGTTTAATTGTGTATTACAACTTCGTTTAATTGCAAGTTTAAAGTTTAATCCAGTTTTGAAAACACTTTTAAAAATCAACTGGAGTTGGTTGAGATAAAAAATCGTATTGGTTCATTAATAAAAAAATGACTAGAACTAGATTCAATTTTTTTGCTCGCTTACCAGATTTTCAAACATATTTGTTATATCGCACCGGTTCTAAAGTGAAAAAGTATGTACTAATGTTACCACATGAAAAGTGTACTAATATTAGGTTCTATAGATCTTATGTAAAATTAACTGAATTATACGAATATCACTTTCATTAAAGCCATAAAATCCGTCTTCAAAAGTTTTGTATATGGACTTTGACAAAATATGAAATAAAAACTATTCGTTTAGTCAAGAGCCAATAATTGTACTGATAAGGATTCAGTAATGTATTTGTTTATATATTTTAGCTACCACATCTTACTTGTAGAAATAAAAGTTACATATTATTGAACAAATTAAATATTTGATCACCATTAATAAAATGAAGGAATGGATACTTTGATAAAGTTTTTAAATTTAGAGAAGGTAATATAATAATATAAGGTATAATAAGAATAACATATTAAACACATTTTCTTATTAACGTTTGTGCATGAAAACATTTCGGAATCCGTCCTGACCCTTAAATTGCAAAAACATATCCACCTCATCTCTCAAACGAAATGCTCTCATGAGAATATTCCTTCATGATAACCACCGAATATACGGATCAAATAGCAACACATTATTTTTGGAACCCATATTCTGACACCGCTTTTTGAATAGGTTTGTGTTCAAAGCCGATCACTCGATGTAATCGTCTATCTTCACCAACCTCTTAAAATGTCGTTCAGATGGGAAGGCAAAGTTTTTGGAGCCAGTGCTTCTCTCCGATTCAAAAAATGCACTCCGGCGACAATTGGAGCAAGCTGTCTTATTAGTGTTGGAAGCCTACGCGTGGAACCAAAATGGATGGTACATCATCAGTGGTTATACTTACAAAATTTTGTTCAATCTAAACCATTCTCTGTAAAAACAAATTGGTTGACTGCTTGCACTAAATCTGTAGCCATTGGAGAGACATCAAGCACCCCATTGCTTGTATTTTTATAAGCAGGGTGAAGAAGCAAATGAATTGCATGGTATGCTAGAATATGAAAAGTGCACGGTACATTCCACGATAGCTCAAGTAACTCTGGCTGCGTTGCAGTTCTGCTACCAGCATCTAGCATTGTGCTGTCGGTGAACTGTAGCAAGTGGTGGGATTATTGGCTTTTTACAGTTATAGATACTTTTCAGTGGACCACTGTGGAAAAGCTCTGTGAACCACCTGTTGAGAACCACAGGTCTAGATGAGATATTTTATACTACAGTATGTGCCACTTATAATTGATACCAACAATTGTTGAAGGTAAATAGTCCTGGTCTTCTCAAAAGTATTCAATGCTCTCTCATGATATGTTACTAAAACATCACTCAATGAACAGTTACGTGGAAAAAAATAACAACAAATTAGAAAAAAGATAAATAAATAAATAAGAATAAGACAAGAAGTAATAATGCAACAATAATAAATCTAAATTATATATGAGATGACAAACTTCATAAAATATAAATTAATGTTAGAAAAAGTTTTATAAAATTAAATTTTGTTGTTATCCTTTGTTCTTAAGAACAAGGCGGTATATATTTATAATAAAATAAATCAAATACTTTAACATAAAATACAAAACTTTTAGAAACATTTCAGCATAAACATTAATAGAACTAAGAAAGTAAATTCACTTCATAGATAATAATTCTTCTTCAAATAAATTAAATGTACAACAAAAAGACTGAAATAGAAATCCTTATTTTTACATAGAATTAAAATTTAAATTAGTTTCCCAAAGATTTATTTTAGGTTTATTTTATTTGAAAACCATTATTCTGAGTTTATCTAAAATTTTTGCAATGTTGTGAAATTGATTTAACTTTTGTAATCTTATCTTCACGGTTATAGATTTTTATATAAAACTGTTTAATATTTTAACTATGTTTATATAACAGTTATACTTTTTTTTATAAATTTATTCCATATAAAGGTTCGAAACTTTTTTATGAATTTTTTTTATATCAAAGCTAGATTTTATCTACAGTGGAACTGCATATACTTGTCAGAACATCATCTTATACGCTAAATATGCATGTATAATCATGTGCATTATCTTTGCATTATCTATATGTATGATTATCATTGCTTTATACATAAATATAAATGTCTAATTGCAAAGAAACATGGACGATTTTATATTTACAGATAAATATATACATTTCTTTAAAAAAATAACAAATGTATCTTCAGTTAGCTATGTCGGTCGTGCTTGGTAAATTTTTTTTTCTTTAAACTTTTTTCTGTAGAATCTAAAGTTTTTATAATTTGATTTTTTTGTTTAGATCTGAGTACTGTGACTCTTGGTTACATGTTAATATATTTGATATTTGCACAAAACTATTGAAGGTCATTTAATATTTTTTTTAATTAAAAAAAATCGTATACCACTTGACCTCGCAGAGTGTGGGGTCAAGTGGTGGGTTTTTTAGAAAAGCTTTTCTATGGTTAAATATGCCAAAAAAAAATATTTTATAGCTTATTAAAGAACATCCTTTTTTCTTTACAATAATGGTTCGCACTTGTTTTTGGATGCATTTTTTATGAAGCTATGTCCTTTACAATAATATAGAAACATTTTTAGGTTAGTAAAAAGCCTAGATTGTCTTCTTTGTTGTTTACTTAAATATTAAGTAATCACTTAAGTTATATTTTTTAGTTTTTTCTATCACAAATACAGTTTATTACTACCTACTTCCAATATTGATCACAATTAGGTACCCTGAAATCCCTCCAAATTATTAACGGGTTCTGATGGCGACATAATTTCACATAAGTCTATTATTGGGGTAATCATGAATATCACCAAACTAAGGCAATTTATAGGCACCATTGCTTGTTTTTTGCATGCAAGAGACAGTTACTGTGTTTTATTAATTGAATTTTCTTGGGAGGCAGTTTCACAATTAATTGTATTCAGTTATTTATAATCTGGAAAAATAATTTTTTTTAATACATATCTCAACCAAATTATGATTAAACAATTAAGCGATAATTAATATTATTAGAACCAAGACTGGGGAACAGAGGAAATATATAGAACTACCAAACTAAAATGAAAATTTAGTACATATTTGACCCCATTTTAGTATTTTGGCTATAGCTAGGAAACCATTAAAGTTTTTTTATTTAAAAAAAGTTACACTATATAGGATTTTTAAAACAAAAATGAAATCTTTTTTTTTAATAATTCTTTTGGCTTGATTCTTCTGGAATAATTGTCTTATTCTTACATAATCTTAATCAACAGACTATTTCCTGTCAGATGACAGTTTTTTTATTAAGCTGCTCCAACAAAATTTTGATTTTTTCTTAAATTCACCCTCGACCCACCAACCCTTTGGTACCGCATGATCCTTCAATTATAAATAAAATAAAATGATTAATAAAAATATTTGTGAAAATGTTTACTTTAAGATTGGAAAATTCTAAATGTCTTCTTAGCTAACATACAAAACCATTCAAGTTATTCACAGTCAAACTAACGCGTCACTATTTTAATTAAAAAAATAAAACTATTAAATAAAAAAAGATAACTTTTAGATAAAATATTTATCCTAACTCAAGAAAACATGCTTTATATGTTTAGAATAAGATGTACAATTGCAAAATTGTAGTTTCTTAAAATATGTTTATTTTAAAACCAAAATTTTTATTTGTTTAAACATTTTATGTTTTTGCAATTAAAAAAGATATTTTAATGAGTTGAGAATGTTTATTTCTCCTAAGTATTGTCTGTAATAAGTTTTTTAGACTTATGAATGAAACAACATTATTAAAAACTTTGGTTAACTTCCAACATTTATTTGTTGAATAACCTAACAGTCTAATACGATCTAATACTTATGTATACACGAATTATATACGATCTAATACTTATGTATACAGGAATTATATACGATTCAATACGAAATGTATGTACGATTGCTGTAAAATATGTTGTATAAATATAATATGCATATTGTTGTTGTTTATGGGCTTATCGTGGACCCTGGAGCTAGGGTGCTCATTCGGTCTACAATATCGTCTGCGGTGGGCCAAAACTTAACAAAGCTGAACTTTAACAACGCTGGCTATTCTTAACATCAACGGACTAAATTTTTTCAACACTTGAAGAAGAGTTCCTTGGTGTGGACTCTCACGGGCTGGCACCTACAGGGAGGACTCCAGCACTGGAGAACACCATGGAGAGGATCCCCAAGATGAGGACGCCAACGAGGTGGAATCCTACAGGGAAGAACTCCGCGGGATTGATCCTGCAAGGAGGGTTCTCGCGGAGTGATTCCTGCTGGCGGGAACCTACGGGGAGGAACCCCAGCTAACCCACAGCTCAAACTCTTCTCAATATGCATATTTACTTTATCTTTTAACATTTTACAATAACCAAAACAAATTTGCGTACATTTGTTATTGTTGACACGATTATTTCTTAGGTTATATTACAGTAAACTTGTTATCAGCATTAACCTTGCGTGTTTTAGTCCTTATGACAAAACTCATCCAGTAGTTAGAAGGTTACTGAATGAAAAAAGGTTTTACCCTAAATAGGTAATAGAAATCAATGCATTCTGAGTGGTATACATAAACAAATAAAATAGAAAATAAAGATTGGATTTTATTTTGCCAACATTTTTTATGTAAAACCTTTAACACAATTATGAGGAAAATCAAAATTCTATACAAACGAAATTCCAACTTTTCGCCAAACTTTGAAACAGTTTTAATGTTTTTTTTTTGGTAAAATTTAAGGCATAAGGAACAAAAAAACGTGTATTACATTTTCTTATCTTCGAGATAAAATATATTTTCATAATATGACAAAGTTTCGTGTATATTGATGATATAAAATTAACATAACTTTTTTCTTAACTTCTCCAAATACAAGTTTGATGAATTTGAATTTTTTCAACTTTTTCACTATAAATAAAGTTTTTAATAATCATTAAACTTCTTTATAATATTTTCGATAATTTCATAGAATTTCAATTTTATTTTAATATCACAGATAATATTTTTTTGTGTTATAAAAATTAATGATTGTTATTTTATAAAACTGAGGATATGATTTGCTTTTTAAAAAACAAATTTAAAATTGTTTTACGAAAAAAATTGTTTTACATAAATTAAACCTGCATTTTATTTATCATATAAAGTCTGGGTTTTTTTCATCGTTAAAAGTTGACCCAATGTTTTATTATATAAATCCAGTCTACATTTTGTTTTATAGCGACAGTTTTTTAGAAATCAAGTATATATTTTATTTACGGAAGGCTATCTTTATTTTAGAAGGTATTTATATATGTTTTTTTTCTTTGAGACATGTTTTATTAAATAGTATTGTGTATTTACAATTTATTAATTTTCTTTTGGCTTTTTCTAGTTTTCTTAATAATTGTTTTTTATAAACCCTTTAACGCTTGAGCTATTATTACCTTATGGTCTACATTACAGTTAAATTTGCATTGAAAGTAACCCTACAACCGTTACTGTTTTGTCTCTACAGGTGTTAAAGGGTTAAGAATGAGTTAAATTGAGTTTGACAAATGTAGTTTTATTGTTTCCCTAAATAGTTTCTCTAGAGTTATCTAGCATGTTCACAAGGAGAGTTATGTTATTGAAATGGTTAACAGATATAAATATAATTAAGTTAGTGTTGCTACAATTAAAGATAAAGCATAGATGTTATAAGCTAATATACTAATGGAGGAAAGAACTTACTAAGAATGCCACCTAATCTGATATTTTGTACATTGGCTCTGTAATTTCCAATTTTTTGGTATTTTGGCATTTAGATAGTACTGCTGTGTTATCTACAGTTATTTTCCTTTGTTCTTTTTAGCAATTAAGGGGTGATTTGTAATAAAATGTTCTTTCATGGCACCTTAATAACTACTGTAAATCTTGACCGTTTCAAGTTTACTGAACTACCTTTTTGTTAATTAAGTTAATTGAAAATAAGACTTACAAACAACATTTGCTAACTAGTTTCACTCAATTCATGATTACAAGAATAATTAGGTTACTACTTTGGTGGCACCTATAATAATGTCTTCAGTGTTTGCATCGTTAATGAGAGTTAAAGTGAGTTAGTAGAAAATTATGGATTGTGTTAATATATGCTTTGATTTCATTGTGAGTTTCCATATAAGTCGATTGATCAAGTTTAAAATAAAGGTAAATCTGATGGTTATCAGCACAGCTAGCTAAATGTAGGTGAATATTAAATTGTAGTAGTATAGTGATGATATGTAAGCATTGAATTGTATGTGGTCTATGCAAATTCCTTGTTGTATTGCATATTGATTGTATGCATGACAAATCCTTTCTTGGAATATTGAAAGTATGATGTAAGATGTTGATGAGTCTATTATGTTTTACTATGTTAAAGGCTGCTGATAGGTCAAGTAAGACTAGAAATGGTACGCGTGTGTTGTCAATGTTATTCAGATATCAGATGCTATTTTTATAACGATAGCTTAACAGTTAGCACATTGTTTGCATCCATAGTTGTGATTGTAATTTGCAGGTAGTTTATTGAAGTGAGAAAAAATCTGTAAAATTTCAGTTTTTTCCAAAGGTTTTGAAAGATATGGAAGGGTGTTTATTAGACGATACATTTATAATTGTAAATCTTTATTTCTATTTTTGATAAT
>JARUHE010340981.1:0-10470 GCA_031471125.1 Archaeomysis grebnitzkii | reverse complement strand
TATATAAATCAGTGGTGTACCAGATGTGGATTTTGCAAATCCGGCCATATCCAGATAACACCGCATTCAGTACCGGTTATTCAGTACCGGCTATCCGGCAAACAGAGCATTTGAGAATATTCTTCGATTTAAATATAAAATGTTGGAAACGTACCTACATATTATGCACTTTTTACGCTTCTCAATTATGTTCGTTAAAGTGTTAAAACCATATAAATAATAAACCATTGTCAAATTGATATGATTAATTTTATTTATTTTAGTTATTTTATTAATTTTCTTTAACGTATTAGCTTTATGTCTTGTATTTATTTGATAAATTGTATTTACTCTATTGTCTATTCGATAAAACTATAATTAAATAGAATCGTATACAAAAAAATTATTTTGAGTTAGCAAATTTCATAAAATAAATATTAATTGATAAGATTTTGCAGTTTTATTAGAAAAATATTATTTGATACTTATAATAAAACAAACGATAAAACAATTTGTATAACAACTGTATCTTTTGTTAAAAACTTTTATAATATTTCTGTAAACCTACTTTGTCAAATTTTAACTGTCGAGTTTTAATAAAAATCAATTAAAGTATAAATGATATAATTATACAATATCTAACTAGAAGAAGCAAATCGATCTCGAGTGCTTAGTTAAATCTGTGATGAAAAACAGTTATTAATTTCATTCTAAGTAAAAACTGTCTTAAAAACAAAAATCAAAACGTTATGAACCAAATTCTAATGTTGGTTAACCATGCGAAAACCTAAGAAACTATTATTTAAAAAATATGAATTTTTGTAAAAAGTTTTCTTAGTAAAGGTTGATTGGAATAAATAGCTTTCAGTTCATTCTAAGTAAACATTGTTTTAAAATAAGAAAATGAAGAAGTAGTGAGCTAAATTTTGATTTTGGTCAACTCTGTAAAAACCTAAAAAAGACGTAAACTTTATTCTAAACAAATGTTGCTCGAAAAAAAAACTTTATCCGGAGGACGACAACAGCAACAATATAGATCCAAAGCATATATAGAGCTTTCGCTCACTTTGTTTATACGCTCGATAAAAATGACAAATTATATCTAAAATTCTGAAATCATTGAATGAACTAATTCTATTTACGTTGTTTTCAATTGAAAACTCAACCTCTAGTTCCAAACAACTCAGGTTAATATCAGACACAAAGAATGAATTAACCAGAAGTTTCATTGTATTCTTACCCTGCATACTAGAACTATTTATTAATTTCGCTTATTTCATTAAAAAGTATTAGATTAGGTTACGCTAAGGCTATTTAGACACCAATACCGTATGTAAATGCTTTCAATAGTGTAAGCACCTTCTTTTATTGTATTATTGGTATGTTTCAATACACCTCAGGAGCTATGAAAACATTAATTATAAAAATAATTGTTTTTGTTGAATTTCACATTGACAATATGGTTTTTCCTTATATAGCCAAGTTCCTGAAGCCGTGGGATTTTTTTTAACACCAAGTAGTTTTTCATATCTTGTATATTCTTCTTTAGTTATTTTATATGTTATTGTAAGTAAATGTTTACGGTATGGAATGTTTGTCAGAGAACCTCGGAGATGTATTTCAGATAATCCTACTTCATAGCTTTCATCTTCTAAAATTAGATTATTAGATTTTCAGATAGATATACATTGTAATTAGTTACACTATTTTCCATTGTCTAGGATATTACAAAAAAAAACAATCATTATTCATCTTACCTCTTCCACAGAAGTGTAACTGCCAAATGATGATGAATAACCAGACCCTTTTACTTCATAATAATATTTGCCATTTATTTTACGCTTATGGATCATTCTTTCTATCTTATACAAAGTATTTACATTAACATCTTTAACTTTTTGAATCTCTTCTCTTTAAAATATTCCTTTTATAAGATTATTTTTTAAATCACTAAGAAAGTATACTATAATACCCACTTTACAAAAAAATGTATTAACTTTAAATGTTTCAATGTTGAAAGATCCTTCATTTAACATTTGAATGAGAGAGGGAGATGTAGATACTCTTACAGTATCACCTACTTTGAAATGTTTGTCTAGTTTTAGACAAGATTTATTTTTAATATTTATATAATGTTCTATTTTAGACATTTTTACAGGAGTATTTCTTATAGTTTGATGACTAGAATTGTTATATGCATGAATAAACATGTCTTGGACATCAATATACACTATCTCTTTATATTATTTAAATTTAAATATTTAAATATTTAGCTTTTACAGTTCTTTGAACTCTTTCAACTATACTAGCTTTAGATGACCCATGCAACATAAAAATCCAAAACTCATCGCATCTGATAACTTTTTTAATTCACTTTTGATCCAACTAAAAGAAGTCTAGGTTTATGAAGTGGATCTGAATGAATCCTTCCGTAACATTAAAATATTTTTTTTTCAAATAGAGCACATTTCAACATTATGTTCTGTCTAGTATACGCATGATAATAATTTTTAGATGTTAACTTTTAATTTTTCCGTATCAGAATATGATAACAGATTTTCAATGAAGGCTCTATATGCATAATGTCTAGCATTACAAGTTAATTTTATTTTATTGAGATAAATATCTATTTGATTAAATAAAGTATGAAGAATATTTTTTTCAGGGTAACATTGATCAGATAACTCAATATCGCTTCCATCTTCATGTTTTATACTAAATCTAATATAGAAAAATATGTTGGCTGCGTCGATAAAATGATCGAACCTTGAAGTAATATTGAATTCTATAGGAGCAGAATCATTTGTTACAGCTGTTATAGGATTTATACAACAATATGTTCTACTCTCTACATGTGCTCGTCTGTGTTCCTGGCAGAGTAAATAAATCTAATTCAGACTTTGAGCACTCTACAGATGTAGTCAGCGTGATGCTGTGTTTGAGAAAAAAATGAAATAAATTATATCAGTAACTATTTATATAGCCCCATAGAAGTGTTTTGAAAAAAATTGAGTGAAAATATATCTTAACTTCTTCATTTGATCAATCAATTTAACACCTCCATACTTCATGGTTTTAATTTTTTTTTATTTCAACTTCTATATAATCTCGTTCAGATTTAACAATTTTTTTATAGAATTATGATATATAATTTCAATACTTACTTCATTTAAAGTAATACCCTTGCAGCGTGTTATATACTCAATGGCACTGCTTGCTGTAAATATTTTCAAATAATATGATTTGGCACCAGTACCCACGAAGCTATACCTCTAGCTTCAGAATCATATTTGTCTGTAATCTTATTAGTTAATTCACCTAAAAAACAACCAATATCAGGATTTTTTTCTATGCTTGGTCTAGTAAAAATTACAGAGTCAGTATCGCAATACAATAATCTATCTTGTAAAACTTCCATAATCTTATAAAGTTTTATCCTAGCATAAGCAGTTGTAAATATAGCTATTGGTGTATTTGTATAACGTCCTTATTTACGTTTTTCCTTTTTAAACCTATCATTGACTACGGCTTTAGTATGTGTTAAATAAATACTAGTCAAAATGTTGACTTTTACATATAAAAGGTCCCCAAACTCCTGATAACTTTTACACATAACTGATTGCATTCTATCATTGTTTACCGGAAGTTTCGCTAAGGTTCTCAGAGCTGCATTTCTTATATTCATTTTGTTAATAGTTATCCCTTCTCTAATACGATAATCTTGTGTATATTTATCTTGCTGTGCTAGAGTATGAATATAAGAAGGGTAGCTACTAGCTTCTACTTTTAGTTTAAGAAAATGATAAATTAACATTTCAGAAAGCTTTACGGATGTATATGTACCTATCCATGATCTATCTAGCTCACAATGAAAATATTCTTCAGTCATATCAAATGCACATTTGTAGCGCAAAGGAAATAGTAACTTATCATTGATGGTAATCGGCAGAACAGGAATACACATACAGATTTTTAGGAGGCAAGATTTTTACTCTTAAAAGTTCAAAACATTTCTTGTCACCTCCTCTTATAAGTTCTTCAACTATAGGACAATCTTTGTTCAGATAAATAGTTGGCACTCCAATTGGAAAATCATTATTCTTCATTACATCTAGATATAAGATACTAAAGTCAAAATAATTTATTCGGCTGTGTGATTTATACATTTTATCTTCTGTAACAAGAAGTCTGAATGCATTTTTTGCACCACCATATAAACCTTGGCCTGGATTCAATTCATAATTTGGATGACTAGCAGCCAATGCCTATTGGTAAATGTTTCGTTTTTCTCTATCTGTTTTTTTAGAATTTCATCCAACTCATGACCCAAATAGATACCAAACGATGGTCTATTCTAATAGTCCTTGTAGATATAGTTTGTTTGTACCTTTCACTCCCTTTCATTTCATTTATTACAGTCTCGTTATATAATTACATTTAGGACACCCATGCCAATTCTAACCGTTAGAACTATAAATAGTTTTCGTAATGGGATCATAACCATCTGCAAATATTACTTTACCATCCGACAATCTTATACGTTTTCCGCCTCCAAAACTACGTCTATGAATCAATTTAACTTTTTCTGTTTTTTTTTTCGATTAATTGAATCCATGCAATAGCTCCACTGCTATGTTTCTTAACTACATTTCTGTCAATAGATACTAACATATTCTCTTTAGTCAAAAATGTATTAATGAATATTGTAAAATAACAAGACGCTATTGTTAAAGCTTGAGACAAAACATCAATATCAAAACCATCAATAACATTTTTTCCGAATTTTTCCATACATACTCTAAATATATATACATCATTCATACAATAACTAAACACCTCACTCTTAATGTTATATGAATATGTTTTCTTCTAGGAATATTGCTAATTTTATTCTAGCTTTGGAACTCAAATTTTTTTATTGAAATATTTTTCTGAAGGAATATCACCTAAATACAGTATTGCAAATTACTTTTTGTATAAAAACTGTAAGGGAAAAAAACTTTTTTCAGAAGGTTTTCATAATCAAACATATTGGGGAGATCTTTTAATTTTGTGGGATATATAACAAACTATCTCTAAAATAAATATTTCTTACTATTTGAAAGGATATAATTTTATTGCCTCTCTTAATATGGTCTGAAGAGAAAATATCATCTTCAAATTTTTTTAGAAGTTCACTATAAACAAAAGAACCATCAAATGAACCCATATTGTGTGCTACAGCTATTATAGAAGACCCATCAAATTTTTCTGATAATTGTAAAAGATGTTTGATATATTTATATGTACAAGAGGATTCTTTAACAGTTGTAAAGGGTACAGTTAGAGAGTGATTCTTACATTTAAGTTTTTGGTCTATAGCTTCTGTTTTTGATTCACATAATTGACAAACGATTTGGAAGGTTAAGATTGAAGGAATAAAAAAAAACTTTTCATCTAAATACGTCTCAATATCAAAGCCATTTTTTACAACACTTTTCTTAGATATATTTTTGGTTTCATTATACAGAGATGATACGACGTACCATTATTAATATATTTACTGTAACACGCCCAACATATCGAAACATTACATTTATGTTTATTAAAACTATTTTCGGTTGAACACTTTTCGCAAAATTTGACACGGTTACATGTATTTTCAGTTAAATGAATAATAAAACATGCTAACGTGACAAACTTACAACAAAAAATTGCAGAAATAATGCGTAGCTTTTTCTTCGTTAGCTATGCCTCTCATTAACATTTTAAGGTTTTTAACACTGTAATAACAATTTCTATATAACAATAGAAAAGCTATTTCATTATCTATGTTTATTTTTGGTTTATAAAAGGTTTAATTTTTTTGTCATTATTATAAGACACATATAGGTTGATTGAGAACTTTTGTAACTATTTGAATCTCATTCAAACCTACTGAAACATTGTAAGGAAGCCTACCTGTGTTTGTAATACATTCAACTTCAGTATATATCTCTGTTTTTGTTAAATTACGCTGTATTTTACCTAAATATTTCATTAATACATATCCTAATCAATCATAAAAACATGAATTATCTCTTATTTTAGAAAGAACTTTGGCCGTTTTAAATTCATTATATCAGTTGTGGTTTTGCATTTCCTATAGCCTTATCAATCAAAAGCGTTTCAATAATAATATTATTGGGCTTCAGAATCTCATTGCTCTGTATTAGTAACGCAAACTGAGAATATAAGCTATTCCAATTGAAGTTCTTGAATTTATCGATTTTTTTCAAGATGTTTCCTGAAAGCTCAGTGTTAATACTAATTTGTAGTATATCTTCAGGATTTGAGTTTTTGAAATTTTAACGTACTTCATCTATGAAATCTTCCAACGTGTGACATCTATCTCTTATAAAAGGTTTGAAAACAAAGCTTTTGATATGCAATTTCTCGAATACCATAGGCCTGAAATATTAACAATAGCTATAAGATAATGAAAAACAGTATTTATTGAGGGTATTTTTATTAAAGGAATACAAAATATGAATATTGAGGAGTATTAAATGTGATATTTCAAAGGAAAACAATAAAATTGTTTTAAAAATTTTCAAGACAATATAAATTTCTATAAGGTAATAAAAACAGTGTTAATTTGTTCAAAGAAACACACAATAAAAATATTTAGAAGTATTAAATGTGACATTTCAAAGGAATGTATTAAAAATATTTCATAATTTCAATTTCAGCAGAGAGGCAGCTTCTCATGAAGTCTAGGCACACATAGTTCAAGTGTATCGTTTTCCTCAATATGCTTGACACAGAAGACACAGAATGGCTTCTCTTTGTCGAACACTGTACAACAAATAAATGAGGATAAGATACATATTTTAACAAACTATAATGGTAAACTTTCAAAAGATATATCAATATTATTATTTTAACTTGAGTTTTTTGGATTAATTCAATTTTTGAAAAATTAAGACTGATTATGTTTAGATTTTAAAATATGGGAGGCTAAGATACATATTTTAACAAGTTATGTTGATAAATAAACCTTTAAAAGAGATATCAATATTATAGTTTTAACTTGATTTTTTGAATTAATTTAACTTTTGAAAAATTAAAACTGATTATGTTTAAATCGTAAAATAATGAAATAGAATAACTTTTATATTTCATTCAATATTTATTAAACTATTTTCTAAGGTTTTAGAGGATTTGTTTAAATAAAAAATATAAATGAACTAACCAAAAATATAAGCCTTGTCTGCTATTATGTAACAGACTATTTATTATATATACGTATATATAGCCTATGATAGATTTAGTTCTAAATTTTGTAAGTTTAATAATAAAAATTAAGGAGAATGTCACTGAATTAAATTTCATTTTCTTAGATATACTTATTGGAGTTTTAGAGTTTTTCTAAAATGAATTTTCAACATTCTGAATATTGCAATCATGAATTAATAAACACAACTGAACAATTTAAATATTTACCAACTAAAACTAATTTATTTCAAAATTTAAAACACGACTTAGGCTATGAAATGTGTAATGCAGTATTTCCGCTTAGAAATCTGAGGAGGGAGGAATAGTTTCCTGTTTTCATTTCAACTTTAAAGTAAAACTTTATTTGGTTTAGTATTTACACAAAAATGTTTCTAATCAAAACAGGTGTGTGTTATTATAGCTCAGATGTTCTAATAATATAAAGAATTTGTTTGTTTTACAGATCACATAATAGGGCATGTTTTTCTATGGCATTTTTCAGGAAAATTATAATCTTAGCCCCACTGGCATTCCTTCCAAATACAAGCATGTATCTATAATTATCACAATGGTTAATTTTCTAACTTTAATTAAACTTTTATCTTGGGAATAGCCTTTTATATACGAATTAGTTTGTTTGAGACATTTTACTTTGTATAGTATCAAAATAGTATATTAAATATATATGACATTTCATAAAAGACAAATTATCTCTACATAACTGTTAACGTTTTTTTTTTACAGATTTTTCAACTTATCTAACAAGATGGGAGCCTGTTTATCATCAAGGTATAGTTTTACACTTACAATATTCAAAGTTTTTTGTATTGATAACATACTTAATACAATATTATAACAACTACCAAAAAGCATACTCAAGACAAGACAGATATAGTTATTATTATTGATAAGAAAAGATGTGCATTCAATATAAAATTGATATAAACACAAAACTATAATGCAAACAAGAAAATAAAAATTAAATATAAAAAACGAACCTCGGTATAAAACTAACAGTGCAGTGAGAAATTATTAAACTAGATTTAATACAAAATAATATCAATGTATAAAAATAACAAAATAAACCTAATGTCAATATTGAACTAGAATTAATACAAAACAATATCAATGTATATAAATCAACAGCACAAATCTAACATTAATATTAAACTAAAATCAATACAAAATAATATCAATGTATAAAAAACTACAACAAAAACCTATAACCCTCCTAATGTCAATATTAAACTAGAATCAAACAAAATAATATCAATGTATAAAAAAACAACAGAAACCTATAACCCTCCTAATGTCAATATTAAACTAGAATCAAACAAAATAATATCAATGTATAAAAACATCACAACATAAACTCATAAACCTAATGTCAATATTAAACTAGAATCAAAAAAAATAATATTAATGTATAAAAAAAAACATAAACCTATAAACCTAATGTCAATATTAAACTAGAATCAAACATAGTAATATCAATGTATAAAAAACACAACATAAACTTATAAACCTAATGTAAATATTAAACTAGAATCAAACAAAATAACATCAATGTATAAAAATAACAAAACATAAACTTATAAACCTAATGTCAATATTAAACTAGAATCAAACAAAATAATATCAATGTATAAAAACATCACAGCATAAACTTATAAACCTAATGTCAATATTAAACTAGAATCAAATAAAATAATATTAATGTATAAAAAATACAACATAAACCTATAAACCTAGTGTCAATATTAAACTAGAATAAAGAATAACAATTTCAATATATAAAAATAACACAACCTAAACTTATAAACCTAATGTCAATATTAAACTAGAATCAAACAAAATAAAATCAATGTATAAAAATCACAACATAAACTTATAAACCTAATGTCAATATTGAACTAGAATCAGCATAAAATAATATCAATGTATGAAAAATAACAACATAAATCTAATATTAATATTAAACTAAAATCATTATAAAATAATATCAATGTGTAAAAAATACCAGCATAATCTAAAATTAATATTAAACTAGAAACAAACAAAATAATATCAATGTATACAAAACAACAACATAAATCTAATGTCAATATTGAACTAGAATCAATATCAAATAATATCAGTATATAAAAACAACAACACAAACCTAATGTCTATATTGAACTAAAATAAAACAAAATAATATCAATGTATAAAAAACCACAACATAAACTTAATTTCAATATTGCAGTAGAATCAATACAAAATAATATCAATGTATACAAAATATCAATATAAACCTATAAAAATAATGTCAATATTAAACTAGAATCACATAAGATAATGTCAATGCATACAAAATAACAAGATAAACCTAATGTCAATATTGAACTAGAATCAACACAACATAATAACAATGTATACAAATTAACAACATAACCTAATATTAATATTAAACTAAAATCAATAAAAAATGATATCAATGTATAAAAAATACCAGCATAATCTAATATTAATATTAAACTAGAATCAAACAAAGTAATATCAATATATAAAAAACAACAAAAACTTAATGTCAATATTGAACTAGAATCAATAGAAAATGTATAAAAAATAAAACTAGTGTCAATATGAAACTAGAATCACACAAACAATGTCAATGTATACAAAATAACAACATAAACCTAATGTCAATATTGAACTAGAATCAACAGACAATAATATCAATGTTATAAGTTATATCCACTAACTGTTAGCAGTAGGTAAGCTGAACCTTCTGAGATGTTTCGTAATTTTTACGGGTATGGTTGTTCACTTAAACTTATCAATACTTAAACTAGGGGAGGTAAAAATTATAAAATTATAAAAGTGAATAACATATTTAAACGAAAACTAATTGAATCAATATTTATCCAATAGTCTAATAACTTTAATCAGAAACAATGTTCTTACAATATAGACAGATTTTAGAGAAAACTTGTAACAACGCATATACCGTAGATCAAAGAGATGATTGAACAACATTTCAATAACCCAGACATAACATGATTTTGTGACTTTATATGCCTGACTTCAAATTAATTGTGTAGTTTTGTATACAGGACTACTTGATTTTGTTAACATTTAAAAAAAAAGCTGAAGAAAGTTTAATGGCCCTCCGAAACGTACTTTGTTTTTATTATTTTTAATGAAATAAATTTCTTTAAAAAAGTGATTATTATACTGTGGAAGTAATCCTTTATATGCTTAAGAAACTAACTA
>JARUHE010340970.1:0-10470 GCA_031471125.1 Archaeomysis grebnitzkii | reverse complement strand
TATATATATATATATAAAGTTGTAGCCAAAAACAGATTGTTTAACTTCAAGAAACTTTTGAGCAAAATAAAGTCTTTGTTTAAAGTTACAGAAAGTTTTATTGAAGATATATTGTTTGGTATGACCATTTGACAAATATTACCAAGTTCTTTGTTTGAAGAGTTACAGATTATTAAACAAAAGTTATTTATAACGCTAACAAGAATAATTTTTTTTTAGCAAGTTATAACAAAATACAGAATGTTTCACACCAGGTCATCTATGCCTAAAGTTGAGCTAAAGTTGTTTTTGACCATTTAACCAATACTATCCAGAGTATTTTTTTTCAAAGTAGTTCTGCTTATTGAAATCCTATTTGAACCTTTCACTGTATTTATAGAAACTTATCGCCTGTGCTATATAATATTGAGGGTTTACTATAATAAGTTAGCTGAAACTTCATACATTTAAAAGGACCACGTTTTAAGTTGGTGTCGTCTTTGGCACCTATAAAAAAAAGTTACTTCTATTTAGTTCTGTATATAATGACTTGTCTGTTCTTACCAAACCTTTATCAGTTGAAATAATGATGGTGAATGTACAGTGAAAATTTGTTGAAAAAGTTAATATAGGTGATATCTTTCCATTGATGCTTTATTTAAGTTCCAGAACATTTTAGTTAGCACAAGTGGTTTATTGTAACCCTCCACCTAATACTGGCAGGATTATATAAAATTATATTTTAAGCTTAACAAATAATGGTTGGTTGGATCGAAAATGATTACTTGAAAATTGCCGTCTATATTCTAGTTCTATTCAGTTTTAATATGCATGTACAATTATGGTTCAACAAGTTAGGTTTCTTTAATTTTTTTTATTGCAATCTACAAATTTGTTTTATTTTTTTGATGTACAAGACTCATAACACAACTTACATTTGACAAAACAATTTTAATTTTTTTTCTTCAATTTTCAAGGCAATTTTTGCTTGATATAAATTAAATATATATATATATATTATAAATAACTTAAACACTGTATTTTTTCCTGAAATAGTTAATTAAAATACAGATTTTTGTGGTGCTTGGTAAACTTTTAAAGTAGCTCAGATATTATAGTTATTGATTCAGAGATATGTTTTTTATTCATATATGAAAGACCTGCAAGTACAACCCACTTTTATTCTGTAGATATTTTCTATTTCTTCAATTGATTAAAATTGTTATATTTCATAGTTTTGTGAATTCACTAGTTCTAGAAATATAATTCTTGAATCTCTGGGTTTAAAGCCATAGGATTTTGGCTCTTTTAAAGACTACACACCCAATCGTAATAGAAAGTTAGATTAAAAGTCTCCAACACTTTTATGTCGGTATCAAGCAGTGATGCTAATTGGGGTAACTAAAAATTTGATAAAATGTCTTTCATATCCGTTTGAAAAATACAGATTTTTTTCCCGTGACCAATATATATATAAATTATTAGAAGCGTAAAAAATGTGTACAAAATTTTGTTTGTTGTATGTCTTACAGTTCTATCTTTCAATTTCTTTATCTTGGCTATGTAGTTGGGGTAGTGTAGAAAGATTTTCAGCATGTTCGTATCAGCAATGAGGTCTATAGAAATACCATTAATATAACAACTTGGTTAGTTGGTCTTTTCTAATTTTCTATTTGATCAAGATGAAAATTTTATTCTAATGAAACCATAATTTTGTTTTTAATTGTCAAACTTTCGTCTAAGTTTTTTGGTTATTACCCAATTAATAAATGGGACAATTAATTATGTCTATTATCATGGTTATGCAGATAACATTCTTCCTAGAAGTAAATCTTGCTCAATGCCTTATAATATGCTTCTACAATGAAGTTGGGACTTTCCCCTAAATTCTAAATCTCCATTACATTGAGTTTCACATGAAGTTGAAAAGTATGATAATCATCCAAATGATTTATTCCTTCAATGACGCAGTGTCTTTACATGCAGGCCGCGGATGTCCTCGCAGAAGAGGTATTTTGTGCTGCATGTTCATTAAACCTAAACTAGGCACATTTATCAAGTCTAAATGTTCATCTTCATACATGCACAACGTCATACAAACTTCTAATTTAGTACAGTGTTTTCACTTTAATTCTGCAGTTCAGTGCTAGCCATTGTACTTCTGCAATAGGGTGATAGCCACTGTACTATCCTATGTGTATAGCTAGTTCGTTTGTGTTTATACATCAATATAATAAATGTTATAGAAACATTTTCAACTTTTCACATATTTCAAACTAAATTAATGTTTTAACATTGTTTTTTTGTATTCTATTGATGTAATGAATAACTTGGGACTGAACTCTTAAAAACAAATAGTGTGTGTCATATCATTTAATTCCAATCAAATTTAAGAAAATTCAAATAATTATGCTAATTAGTATTTAGGGAAAGTTTTTTCCAAAAATAATCCCAGGTGCATTATTTGAGAATACTTACTGCAAACTTTCCAGCTTATGCGTGGCTTCATTCTGTGCACACCTATGTAATAAATTTGTACTACATCGGCATTTAATTATTTGTGCACCTGCCAAACTAAAATTTTTACCTTTTATTGTTTGATTAAACAATGATTTCTTTCATGAGTGTATTGATAAAACTACAACTTTCAACTGTTGACAATTGAAAGATGAATTGCTAACTAAGATTTTGGGCAAATTATTTACCAGAGCAGTAAAATTTTAATTCTAGCATTTCTTTAAATATTTTGGTCAGCTATATTTATTTGCATTATTAATCTTTCTCAATTTAAAAGCTGTAGTTCCTATTCCAAAACAAGAATATTTTTGTTTCTCTTTGCTTCAAATTTTGTTTAAAGGCTAGTGCAAATTTCTCTTTCCTTTGCTCAATAAAAACATTTAATGTAAAAACTGCTGTTTTAAGGAGTTTTGTTTGTTATATTTTCATTGGTAGCTTATGTAGTTTATATTGAAGTCATTTGATCTTTGATAAACATTCCTTGTAAAAGTGACTAAGTATTTTGACAAATTAAAGTCAAATAGGCATCTCTACACTTTGGCAGCAGAACAATGTTTAAAAAATAGCAATCTCTTCTTCAATAACCTATTATCGTATACCTACATTAATCTATATAATAAAAGTTATAACTGTTGACCAATGATTGGTTCAATCTCTATTAATTATTTAAAAATCCTTATCTTTTTTATTGTTGACTGAATCAATAGTTCACATTTTTCGATAATTAATAATTAATTGAAGGTTTATGTCATAAAATGACCAGGATAATTGTTTTGTAAAATGAATTTAAGTTAAATGTTAGTTTTAATTAAAATATAGGAAGAAATAAAACAGATTGAAGTCTTGATTTTAATGAAAAGTTCTGTAAAAGCAGATCATTTTTTTGTTGTAAATAACTTAATTGTTTGTTCAATTTTAATGAGAATTATTTTGGATGAAGCTTTTCTAAATAGTTAAGTTAAATACACTTGTTCCAATTGTTTATTTCATATATAGGTTTTAGAATCTGAAAGGCCAGTCGTTTTAATTTCTTTAAAATGTTTTTGGATTGGATTTTGATAGTAATTATTCTAAATAGAAGTTTTTTTTTGTGTTGAACTTTATAGTAATTGAGAGAAAAATTTATAAAAAAAAAGTTTTATAATGATAATAATAATTAAATAATTATTTTGCAAATATAATATATATTAAAAAAAGGTTTTATAATGATAGTAACAATTAAATAATTATTTTGCGATTACATTTAAATTAAAAAAACAAGGCTTTATAATAATAGTAATAATTAAATAATTGTTTTGCAAATATATAGATTAAAAATAAACTTTTATAATGATAATAATAAAGATGGATCATAAAAATAACTCTTTATCATCTGTAGTTCTTTGTGATCTCACTTAGGATTGAGGTGAAATCAACTTTTATATTTCATATGAAAATGTAATTTATGCTGCCCTGACTGAATTTGAATAAGACTGAAGTATTAACTAACATAAGACAACAAAATTAATCCCTTTTCTGACACTTCTCTTTGAGTTACTTTTCGCATTTTAATAACAATAAAAAATCATTTTATTGAACTGGTCACCAGATTCAAACTAATTTTAAAAGAATTTTTTAACTAAAATCGATTGGTTATTTGTATTTAAAAGATTGCCATGAAATCTTACCAATTATCTTCATTGATGGATAGCTCTTACATGAAATTTTATTTCTTGCATCTAAACAAAGTTTAAAAAATAACCATAAATGTTCATTATAATAACAAAAATAAACTTCTAATTAAATTGAAAGTATTTTCTCTTTTTATACTTTAGGTGTAGTTCAGCAGGAGTGCAAGTAATGAGCTTTATTTGAGCATTAATCAGAAAAGCTTACAAACTATTTTAATATTTTTCACATTTATAATTTTTCTTTTTGTGTTTTAACATTGTTTTTGTTCTCTATGTAAAATTGGTTATGCTGTTAAATATTTGTTGCAAATATTCTAATGTTTTGTTATTATTTTGACTATATTGCTTGAAATTTCAAAGACATTGCTAGTTGCATTACTGAAAAAAACTTGGACAAAACTATGTACAAATAGCAATGCTGGTGAAGTCAAATCTTTGAATAATCATTTGTGCAAAAAATATAAATCATTCTTTCATTTTTGGTTTGCCAAATTTTATTTAAAGTATTTCATCTGAAGATTTTCTAAATAATTTATAATATGGCAAATGTAAGAATTCATAACATTATTGAAGCCTCCAACTAAATAATACCTTTATTTCCTCTATAGAAAGCTCAGTTTATCATTATCACGATTCATCATTCACGAACGATCTAAAAAGACGATCAATCGAGTAAAATAAAATATCTTCCACAGATTATAAGATGTCGTCCAGTGCAAATTCTCCCTTTCTCCACTGGTACGGGGCTTATTATAATAAAGGTATTCATTGGATTTGTATGAAATAGTTTTTGTGCTTCTGTTAGCTTTTTTACATTGGGGCAATTTTAACTGCTTTCCTTATCTGTTGAAGATAATTCACTCTAATGATAACACCATTCATCATTGCTTTAATTTCGATTTATTTGTTTTATAACCTTTTATTTTTGTTCTGTTTAATAAATAAAATGGTTAATAAATTTAGAATTGGTTTTTAACAGAAGTTTTTGTACATTTATCATCAAATTGGGTCTTTTGAATAAATGAATGCAGATTGTAAATAAAAAGTATCAGTTTCTTCTTGCTAATAAGTTTTACCTTCATTTATATCAATGCTTGTCAATCTCCATCCCAAGAATAAATTTATTAAATTTTCTATATAAAAATGTGCACTGCAGATGCTTTTTTCTAGCTGGTTGAGGCTGTAACCAACAGAGAATTAAAACTTTGACTGGCTTAGATAGGAACCCCTAAGTTAAAAACAAAAATGTTGCATTTTGTGGATCAATGATTTGCTCTCATAAATCCAGGATTGCTGGATATTCAATCTTATTTTGCAGGAAAATTAGTTTTTCTACATTTAGTTGAGATGAGTATGATACTTTTTCTTTACATGTTGTGTGCAACTGTAAATAAAACAATTGAGATATTTCAATAGATTGTTAGAAGTTTACTGTTTGGATGCCTTTTAATGTTCTTATGCACTTTGTTTATCTTTTTTTTCAATTACTTAAAATATTATGAAATCACTTCAAATTAAATGGTAAACAAGAAACCTTTATTGTCTACTGAACCGATGTGATCGGACTAATTTGATATATTTTGGCTACTAGAATAAGTGATGAAGCTTCTAGCAGATTATTTTCTCGAATTAAAACGACCTTTGTTCTTAATGATCCTATCTATGTATAACTTATAATCACAAATTAATTTTTGATACATTTTTTCATCATAATCAGAAATTTGTAGATTTTAGTTTTTTTTTTCATTTTCAACATAAATAAAATTTTATAGACACGATTTATTGAGAGGATTTTTAAAAATAAATAAATAATTTTTATGGTGTTCTCCCGACTTTAACCTTGAATATTGGAGGCAATGCAATTCAGATTCTAGAATGTTTTGTACATTGCTTTGTGATGGCTTACAGATTGGTCAGAATTCATTGGATTGTGGCATCCACTGACACCTTTTTGAAAAATAATTGTTATACCTCCATTTCAGGGTTTTAATGTGCTAAACTAAACACATTGCGTTACTATTACAAAACAGTTTCAAAATAGAGAACCATTTGAAGAATCCTTTTGTGAAGATCACAATGAGGCATAGAATAAGATTAAATGGAAACTCGGTTGTTCAGTTGAAATTTGCTAAATTATTTCAATTAATTTATTTGTAAAATGGAGAACACTTTACAAAACTTTTCATTTAAGATTTGGTTTTATCATTTTATTAAATAGGTTACATTTTTAATTGTTCATAACTAAAAATATTGATTTTCCCTACAAGTGTTTTTCAATTTTGATCGCATAAAATTTGTTAAACAATATGATTTATTTTATTCTTGTTAATATTTACATTCATGTTGTATGCTTTAAAGTCTAAAGTTTGTGTTTTTGTAAATAAACATTGTTTTAGATCTTAAGATTACTTGTTAAATCTATTTTTATTTAGTTTTCAATAATCGCATTTAGAAAATGGTTTAAATCTTTATTAAATTACATTCTACTTTTATCTGTTTCATGTAAGTTCATTTTTGAAAGAAAAAAATAGGTTATGATAAATTCTTTTTGAGAGGTAGAATGCAATTGAAAAAGTTTTATTAACCAATCTACTTTCTTCTTATATATATTATAAAGAAAGTTTTGATTATTTTTTATTTCTATACAAATTATTGTACAGTAATCTTTTAATGACTGATACTAGAGTTCACAGTTTCTGATAACTTATTATCAACATTTTCATATTTGGATCCAAATATAATCTAATATTAATAAATTAATATTGTTTGCTTTTACAAAGAGGGATTTTATCTCAGTGGGTTTTTATTTCATTTTATTGAACATTTTCTAGCTCTTCCTATTATGGCGAGAATAATAAAATATCCAGAGTACAGATTTATCCATTTGACATCTGTTGAAGCACTACAGCTGCCATTTAGGTGATAGAAAGAATAACAATACAGACTCAAGCTAGGTTTTTGAGCATAAATGTTAAAAAGTTTCATCCTTCAGATTTTACTGTTTAAACTTTATAAATAATAAAGTATGAAGTTGAAAATCTGAATGAACAGCACTAAAAAAATATTTTGTTGGATAATTTCACTAAACAATAACACGTTTTAAAGATATTTTGAAACTTGAAAAACGCTTTTTGTTGATAAAGTATTTGAAAATTCTCCCATTGGCATTCTGTAGTTTCCTAAGAAAATAAACTGGATGAACATAGAGCTAATAAGACCCTAATGATTTGTTTTTACTTAATTTTTATTGTAATCCTTATTGTTCTTTCTTTGATATGGGTCACAGAGTTTTGCATCTTGCTGTTGTATGGTTTTATAATTCGTTTCGTGGTTCACACAAATAACCTTGCTAATGCAATACTAACATTGATGTTTTCCTAACAAATTTTAAAGTTTATCATGTTCAGATACTTGATTAAATTTTTCTATGTGTAGCTTTGTTTTGTTTTATATAAATGTTAATCTGTTTCTTGTATTCCTTTTTAAAACAAACAATTTTTCTTCACACTCGTTTATTTTAAAGATTTTTAGTTTTTTAAACATAAAATTATATTTGATATTCTATAATTTTAATATAATATTCATAAATAATTATTTTTTCAATATTTATTATCAAGTTTAATACTTTAATAATTAATTTTTCTGATTTTTTTAGAGTTCGTTTAGATTTACAAGTAAGGCATTTGTTTATTTATGCCTGAACAATATTATTTTTGCCAAAAACACAGCATTATAACATCTGGACATATCCACATTAATATTACTTGGTTGCTTTTTGTGGAACAATTAGCATAATTAAATTTCGCCAAACATTTTGTTCAGGTAATGAATTCAAGAAAATGTTCAGGTAATCATATTGTAAACATAAATTCATATGTGTAAAAATCATTGACCTGAAATGCAAACTGTTTCAGGTATAGATGAAGGTGTCATGTTGGATGAAGGGCATCTGATAGAGGGCCTGGCACCTCTCCCTCTACCATCTCCATCCAGGTCTTCTCCAAGGTCTCAAGGATCGGAAAATGGGGAACGATTCTCCAGAAAAGTTTTCGTCGGCGGGCTTCCACCCGACATTGATGAAGGTTAGAATCGGTTTGGTTGGTTGTTCCACTTTCACAGCTTTGTTGTATCATTGGGATCATTTTAAATTTCAGGTTCTGCTCTTCCATTCATTAATTTCAAAGAAAGGATATCTTAAGTGAAACTGTCATCTAATCTTTTCAAAAATTTATTAAACCTTCATTCTTGTTTGTCTTTTGATGAGTATAAAATATTCTGTACCGGTGAATGTTTTCAATCACTGCTTATTACATACAAGTGGGTCATGTTGTTCATTTTAATATTTTGATGAAATTTATTTTTTTTTTCAGAGGAAATAACTGCAAGCTTTAGAAAATTTGGTCCTTTAGTTGTAGATTGGCCTCATAAAGCAGAAAGCAAATCATATTTTCCTCCAAAAGGCTATGCCTTTTTGTTGTTTCAAGTAAGTTTTTTCCCTTTTATGAAACTCATTGCAAAGGAAATTAATAATTTATTTCTTATTGTATACTATTAACAAAGGTTTATGGTAGATGGGATAGAACCCACCTTAAATAGATAAATCCAGTTCACCCATATCCTCAATAATCAAAAGTGGCCAAGTGATGAATGGTCTTCATACTCCATAGTGTGGAATATGTCTTTACTCATTACCTTGTCATTTAATAAAATGCAAACACATCTATACAAAGGCTTATCTAAAGCATTTGATTTTTTTCTGCTGGTCCGAGTAAGGATTTTAAAAGTTTTTGTTTTCTGATTTTAAATTGTTTTTTATTCATTGAAAGTTGTAGGTAATTTTGTATTACAATATCTGTTGTGGTTAACATCCAAATTGTGTTTATATAAATGTTACATGTTTTAGTTTTATAATCTTAAAAGAAATTAGTATCTTTTTTCAATCATCATTGAAGTTACTTAGTTACGCCCTACTATTGTTAAAATTATAGTCTCAATTTGACTACAATATCTTAGGTGCAAATTTCACTTATCCTGTTGTAAATATGTTTTCCAAATATTTCCAACAATTTCTTATTCTTCCCACCAGGATGAAAGCAGTGTTCAACAACTTATTGATGCTTGCATTCAAGATGAAGACAAATTGTACCTGTGCGTATCATCCCCAACCATCAAAGACAAACCAGTGCAGATCAGGCCATGGCGGCTCACAGATGCAGATTTTGTCCTAGACGCTTCTTTACCTTTAGATCCTCGGAAAACCGTGTTTGTCGGTGGTGTTCCAAGACCTTTGAAAGCAGGTCAGTTTAAATTTCCATTACTTGGTACTTTCGAATCATTAAAAAACTTAGACGAAGAACATTTAATGACTAAATCATCTATGAGAAAACGAGAAACATAATATACTTGAGTGAAAAAATAATCTAACTTGTTTTTTGTTCCAATTAAAATTACCAAATACAAACATTTATATTCCTACAGTGAATCTTAAGATAAATATAATCTTTTGAAAAGAGAAAAGCTCTACACTGAATAAAATCTTTTGAAAGGAAAGGATACAAAAATGTTTGAGTTATGATACTAAGACCATTCATTACTATTTAAAACAAATTAATGGATATGAAAAGAATTTTGTTTGTATTACTAGCAAAATAATGTTGTTAGGGTATCCATCCTATGTATACCCTATTACAAACGACATGCGTGGGTTAGTCCGTCGTCATCGGCGGCGTCTCGCGTTCACAATTTAAGTGAACGTAAATGTTAAAGTTTTTTATATTTTTTATTTCACAGTTTTATTGAACAAAAGTTATGGAACGAGCTGAATAATAACTTTGCTTAAATAAAAATTCTATATATTGTATTTTCTTTAGAAAAAATGATGTTATATAGCTCAACTTGACTTAAAAATATTTTACTATTTTTATAAGAGGTGGAGGTGAATGTTGAAGTAGTTTTTTAATTGAGCATTCCGTTAGGAAACAGCTCTATATAGGTTTTATTTTTCCGTCGAAAATTAACATTTACGAAGTTCTAACCAATACCACGTTAATTTTAACTCTAAAAAATTTTGAGCAAAAGTTTAAATTTTTTTATTTGAAGAGTTACAAATAATTTTGTTAAAGTGTTGAAGAAAAGTTGTTTGTTATAACTATTTAACAAATATTGTCAGAAGTAATTTTTTTTTGAGAAATTTATATTTATGGAGTTATAGCTAAAAAAACATAATTTGTAGAAATGGCTAAATTATTCACCTAAAAATTAAAGTTTTTAATTTATTTGAAGAGTTACAGACAATTTTATGGAA